>JAKTWE010000046.1:0-78022 GCA_030581955.1 Kurtzmaniella fragi | reverse complement strand
CTGCTGATCTTGGCGTTATTAGCACCACGCCTTAACCAACTGGGCCAAGGGACCTTCTGTGGTTGCAAAAGTGCCGGAGGTGATTTTCGAGAAAATAGTTCATAAGGGCACACTATAAAATCAAATTACCCTTTTTCCGACTCGCGATTTGTAATGAGCTGTAACAATGTAACCTATGCGATGGGTTCTCTCGCACAACACAAGAAAAACTAAAACATTTACAAAAATGCTAAAAAAAATGGTCCCTAGCAGGATCGAACTGCTGATCTTGGCGTTATTAGCACCACGCCTTAACCAACTGGGCCAAGGGACCTAATTTGTGATACCTGAGTAGGGGAATAGGACACGGCCAAGAAGACTTGGGAGGTTACACAAAACGCTTCTGTCTAAATTATTGTAATGTTTATTGGGCTAAGTTGCTGATTTGAAGCTCAATTGATTCAATACTATAGGTAATACATGCATAATATATTTATATTTTGTTTTATTGTCTGTTTGTGAATGGTAATTGAGTTTCATATTTCTTTGATTTTCAAAATTTCACCATATTATAGTTTGTGCGATTTTTTTTTGGGTGCAAATTTAACCACAAATTCAACCACAAATTCATCAAATGGACAGTGTCATCACCAAAGAACATGAGAAAGAAGAGGAATTGGTGGTGAATAAGAAGCTCAAGTTTGGTCAAGAGCTTTCAAAAACAAGAATACTCATTTTTACAGCATCTATTGTTGTGTTTGGTCTCTGTATATTAGTCTTTACATCTTGCTCTAAAATCAATGGGTTTTGTCTTCCCCAATTGCAACTCAGAATAGAAGAGAAGGAAAGTATCGATTCCACCCAAGGCTCAATTTTATCAAACATAAGAGAAGCTTTCCTGCTTTTCACTATTTTTGCTAACGATTTCAGCCTGGAAACTGAAAATAAATTTCTACAGCCTAATTTTAAAATATTACCTGGAGAGACAGTTTACAAGTTCAGCTTCATTAATTACTGTCGTTATCATAATGGAATTACCATCATTTGCAGAAAAGGCTCAATAGACATATTAAAAACAGTAATAAGTGATTTGGGATTATGCTTACTGCTGCTTTTCAAAGAATCCAATCCAGAAGCTTTAAGCACTACTTTGGTGGGCTTTTATAACAGGTTCCTTCACACGACAACTAACCAATTACAATTGGATTATCAGAATGATCCCAATATGTTAGTAGATTCATTTCTACCTTCAAATGTTTCGAACAAATTAATTTATTTGGAAAGTTTTTGCAGAACTTGGGAAAATATCCAAACGTTTAGTCTTTGTTGGCTTGGAATAGTGGTTATACTAATGAGTGTAAATTTATACGTTTATTGGCGATACAAAACTATAGTACTACTCACAGCGGTGATGCTAGCGGCCTTATTACAATTAACCAATCATATTTTATTGGTAGTTTACAAAGCAGTAGTGGAAAAAGGTCTAGAGCAACTTGATTTTGTTCATTTAACTGTAGGATCAGGCCTGTATGTGTATGCTATAGTAGAGATACTTTTAATATTGGTTCTTGCGAGTATGCTATACAATTTCAAGATGACAAGTTAAATACAAAAAACCTACATTCAGTCGTGTATCATTGTTTATTCGTTTAACCTCATGATGTAACTATCGTAACCTTATTAAAACCGTAAAAAAAAAATAGGTACACTTAAGACTTCTTCTTGAACAATGGCTCTCCGATGGCCTTACCTCTCAACTTAACCCCCAATGCTCTTTCCATCTTGGCCAAAAGTTGTTGGTTTGGAACAGCTCTACCAGCTTCGTAATCATTGATAATAGTTGGCTTTTCATTGATTTGCGTGGCGAGATCCTTTTGAGTCCATTTCTTTTCTTGTCTGGCCTTGGCAATAGTCTTACCAACAGATGCTTCAACCTTCTTGGTGGCAACAACTTCATCGGTGTTATCTAATTTAGCCATTCTTTGACCTTCTGGATCTCCCTTGACGTTGGTAGATCCGTATTTCTTTTCCGTTGCAAGAACGGTTCCTGATCTTCTGGCGGCGTTGATGGCACCAGCGGTTCTGGCAACCTTTTCTCTTGGTGCGGATCCACCGACTCTGGCCTTAGATCCAATAACAGTAACTGACTCCCAATCTGACATGATTTATTTGAATTCTTGAAAAGTGATTAATTGAAGAAAAGAAAATGACTGGAAACAGTTGATCTTGAGTTGCCAAAGACGGTGGGCACACGACAGAAGCTTCGAGAATGAAAAATGAGCACCATGACGAAATAGGAAAGAGAGAGAGAGAGACAGAGACAGAGACACAGCAAATAAATCAGGGACGACCAAGGTTTAGAAAATCAAGCGTTTAGTGGGACACAAGATGAATCTTGTTTTGTGTTGTCCTGTATGATTTTGGCCAAGCAGGCACCGGGGTATGCTGTGGCTCTAAAAGATTACTGGCTCTCTGCAGCCAAGTTGTCGGTTGCGAAATTGTGGTTTGTGTGCAGACAAGGTGTTAGTAGCTAGTGGTGACCTAGGTGGTAGACGTTCGACATGAGCCATGCAGTTGACAAGCAGTTTGGTATCAGAGAGCTATTGATTGAAATATCGAGACCCAATGCACTGGAGAATAGCTTGCAACTTGGCTGACCAGATACCAGCACCTCTATTTAGCAAATAATCCAGGTAACCTGGTGATATTATAATCCACTAATGTAATCACTAATGTAATCACTATTATCTGCTTCAATCCCTACTGTTATAATCCACTAATATAATCTATTAATAAAATCTATTCAAATATCATCTACGGCCAAACAGATCGTGCACATTGGGTTTTGACCTTTTATGAATTTACCACCTTCACTTGAAGAAACACTCCCGAGAATTCAAACCCATCCATGTTCTTTGCAGCAGCCGCACAATCATTTTCGTCCTCAAATTCAACAACAGCACTTCTCCCATTTTTTTCCACTTTCAAAACAGCACCAAAGGGTTCAAATAATGACTCTATCTGCTCTGCACTGATGTCCTTAACATTGTCTAAGTTAGTACGTACAAAGTAAGAGAGAGGGTCCAGGGTAATACATACCGATGTTCAAACTGGCCATACTGGGATTCTGATTTCTATACAAGTTCTAAATAAATGATTAGTCTGTATTAATACCGGTATGTTAGAATATTAACAGAAAAGCCAGTAGTGAGACTATGGATTTTAAACAAGATTAGAGTAGATTTTGTTTATTTCATTCCTTTTATTTTATTTTATTTTATTTTATTATTTTTTATTTTCACGTCAATTAATTTTTGCCAACTTTCCTGCTCTTAATCTTGCTTTGCCTTCCTTTTTTTCTTCATATTAACTAAAAATGGTCTTGATCGAAGTCAAATCTCGTAGTAAATCCGTGCTTGGACTCAACACTGACGAATTGACCTTGCAATCCAAGGTGTCTACCCTTGTGAAGCTAATTGCCGCTGAAAACCACAACTTAAACCCTAACCGGTTGAGAATCACCTTGTTGGATGCTCCAACTAAGCGTCATGTTCCATTAGACTTGGATAAAAGCTTTGTTGAGAATGGCCTTGCCGAAGTAGCCTCTGAGATCACCGTGTATGTCAAGGACTTGGGCCCTCAAATCGCTTGGAGAACTGTTTTCCTTGTTGAATACTTCGGCCCCCTCATTTTCCATCCTTTATTCTATTTTGCAACTGGAATCTACTTTTCAAAATCAGGCCAGCATACTGAGACTCAGAAATTTGCTTATGTGATGGTTCTTCTTCACTTTGTTAAGCGTGAATTGGAGACTTTATTCATCCATTCTTTCTCTCAATCCACCATGCCAGTGTTCAACATTTTCAAAAATTCGGGTCATTATTGGATTCTTTCCGGTTTATTTCTTGCCGGATTCATCTATGCTCCAACTGATTTTGGTGTAAAAGATTCTACCATCAAGAAGTGGTTGTTTCATGTCAACGATTTCTCATCTACTACCAATTATGTATTGGCTGCTTTATGGGCCTTTGCTGAGTTATCTAATTTAAAAACTCATTTGACTCTTGCCCTGTTAAGACCTTCTACTACTGATTCTGACGCGCCAAAGAAGCATGTCATTCCTTATGGATATGGGTTTTCTTTGGTTTCTTATCCAAACTACTTTTTCGAACTGTTATCATGGTTTTTCTTTGCCTTATTGACCAACAATTGGCTGGCATGGCTCTTTTTGGCAGTTTCTCTGGGTCAAATGCTTATTTGGGCCCTCAAGAAACACAAGAAGTACTTAAAGACTTTTGGTGACGACTACAAGAAATTGAGACGTAATGCCATGATTCCTTTTATCGCTTAAATATTAAATACTATGACACTTGGAAAATTACTTTGATCTCTACAATAACCCCTTTAAACCCTTATATTAAATACTAGAGCCTTAATTTTTTACATCTTCTTGTAATTTCAAGCATATCCCGTTGACACAATGTCTTTCATCGGTAGGATTCCCATATCCTTCACCTCGGAAGATATGTCCCAAATGACCGTCACACTTGGCACATCTCATTTCTTCTCTTACCATACCATGGGATTGATCTTTTAATACTCTGATAGAACCAGGAATTGCCTGGTAAAATGCTGGCCATCCACAATGGGCGCTAAACTTGGTCAGTGCCTTATAAAGAGGGTTTTCGCAACCCACACAAGTATAAAGGCCATTCGCAGTGGCCTTATCATTGGTCAATGGACTTGAAAATGGGGCCTCAGTGCCTTGCTGTCTCAAAACATGGAATTGTTCGGGTGAGAGCACTGCTCTCCATTCAGATTCAGACTTGGACATGTTTCTAGTGGATAAACGAGAAACAATATTAAGTCTTTTTAACATAAAAGCAAACGGCAAATGTGAAAAAAAAAAGAGTGACAATTATCAAAGATAAAGATCTACTGCGGATGGGAGGCAAAAAAAGAAACAGCTTGAGAAGAGAGCAAGTTTTAATTCAATGAAATAGTGATAAACCTCAAAGATACGTATACAGTACCAAGAATAGGTTAACAGTTGAACTGACATTACAAAAGGACAACAAAAAAACATCCCACATTTACCAGTGCGAACTAGATTACAAACTACATAATCATTTCTAATTTAAGCTCTATTATTAGTATACATTAACGCATGAAATAGTTGAACTTCCCCTTTTGTTCTCTAGAAGCATCTTTGGCTTCAGTCTTAACATCCCAATCAATTTCAATATCCACTTCTCTAGGGTTTTTGCTGTTTGGTCTCAGAGAGATCTTACCCTTGATGGTATCACCTTTCTTTAAATCAAGAACTTGATCCATGTAAAAAACGGTTTGCTTCCAATGAGTATATTGCTTCATTGGACCAGTGAAAAGAGTAACCTTTTCCTTACCTGGGAATTCAGTATCGAACCAAACAATATAAGCATGACATTGTTCATTTTCAATAGATTTTAATTGAAATTCAGAGGTAAATGCTAAATCTTCCTTCTTAACAGTGTTAATATCAAATTCAAAGAATTTATGAGCATTGGTGATAAGCAGAGAATTATCAACGGTATCAACCAAAGGTTCACGCATAGCAATATCAATGAATGGCAGATAATCAAAACCATAAACATCTTCCCAATAATGAATTTTATCATCTTTGTATTGTTGATCTTCAATACCAGCGATATACATTTGACATTTATCTGGTAAAATAAGACCTCCTTCAACTAAATATTTATCTCTAGCGTATAAAACAGTATCTAACATAGATTCATATAACAAAAAGTAACCCATCCATTCAGAAACAATAATATCAACCAGGTCAACAGGAAGTTCAATATCTTCTAATTTACCTTGAATTAAAGTAATCTTATCGGAGAACCCATTCAATGCAGTAATTTCCTTAGCCTTTTCAATGATATTAGACATATCAACAGAGTAAACATGCTTAGCTCCTGCCTTAACTGCAAACATAGAAAGAATACCAGTTCCACATCCAACATCTAACACAATTTTATCTTTGAAAAGATCTTTGTTTTTAAACATGGCAGATCTGTAGGCAAGAGTTCTAGAGGTGTCTTTCAACATTTCCTCGTGGATACCAAAATGATCATAAGATGAGAAGTAATGTTGTTCGGAAAATGGCAAACTGGCCTTATCGGTAGATGAAGAAGTCATAATTCACTAAGAAAGGTTAACAAGAGTTTTTTTATAAACTTGAAAAATCGATGCGTTTTGTTTACTGCGATGAGATACGATGTGGAGATGAATAAAAAAAAGAAATACTAACCATGATGAAATTTTTGCTGTAGCATCGAGCACGGCATATTGGCGATGGGAGAGAAATTGGAGCGGGAAAGCATTGGTGGGAGTTCGGGTTGATACGATTGTGTAGCGAGAGTATAATTGTAGTTTGAAGAGTCAATGTCGGTGCTTTGCCGGGAAAATTCATTCAATATATGGTACGCTATGGTTATTTTCGGTGTTTACGTTTCAGCTTGTCAGTATCTATTTCCTAATTCGTGTGTCGCACTTTGCTGAATTTGCACCCAAAGATGAGCGTCAGGATGAGCAAGACAAACTAAGAGGTTATTATCAATACAGCAGCAATGATCTTGGCTCAAATAGGCTTACAGAGTTCAATATTAATTATAGATTCTCTATCTATTGTCTGATCTTATCTTTGATCACATTACACACCATGGCAGCCACAATACTAACCCCCAACATCACAACCAACATCATATTAGAATACTCATACAATCTCTTCTTGTCAGCAGGCCATCCGGAATACAAAGCATAAGTCGAACACACGGATCCAAGATTACCCAAACCGGAAACCAAAGCTGAACTGACAGCTGCTCCAACATCACCATAACGAGGAACAAAGATTTCACAAGCCCAAGACATACAGATTGGAACGGTAGGACCCAAACCAAATCCAGCAATCAACAAACCTGCCCACCTATTCCAAGAACCATGTGCATAGGTGGCAACAAATAGTCCTGCTATAATAATACAACAGGCAAACAGGAAAAAATAAGCTCTATGGTTCTTATACTTGTCAGCGAATGGAGTGATGATTAGAATACCACCAAGATCAAATAACCAGATAGGAGCATATAATAATGACACATTAATAGATGAAAGATTTGGATTATTAGCAGCGATAATGGTACTACCAAAAACTGCTAACCCATATCCAGTACCCACCACACCAAAGTACATAATAATAATTGGCCATATTCTCAAATCAGTAATAATTTCCCAAAGGTCCTTGACCCCCCATTGAGTAGTGACGTATCTGGCTTCCAAATCGGCTCTATGAATAATTTGTTCTTCTTCAGTTAATGGATGAGCAGTGGTAAAATATTTACGGTAAAAGTTCTTGTATTTGTTATCAGAAACTTCAACTTCTTTGAATGGACGATCTGGGAGCCACCAAATAAGGGAAATTCCAACAGCTATGGTGATAACACCGTAACAGAGATAAGACCATTGCCATCCAGTTTTGCCATGATCTCCATCGATTCTTTGGAATCCAGCAGATACCAAACCGGCCACAGCAGCAGAAATTTGAGCAGCGGTGAAATAGTAACCAATTCTCTTGGTCAGACGATTGTTAGGGTACCAAAGAGAAATATAATATGACATACCGGGCCAAGTACCAGCACCAACAACACCCGAAATGAATCTGACTGCAATAAGAGCACCTGAGCTTTCCAATCGAGTATAACAAGCATATACAACACCCACAGTGATCACAATACGAGAGAGCCAAGATTGAGGAGATGCCTTGGTCATCACAAGATTCATTGGAACATCAAAGATGATGTAACCGACATAGTATAAAGCTGAAGCAGTTGAAATTTGTTTAGATGTAAGACTAAGAGCCTGACCAAGAGAATGACCTTGAGATCTGTTCATGGTTAAAGTTAATCCATAGAATGAACCACCAAAAGAGGTCAAGAAATACATACACCAAAGAGCAGGAATAATCCTGTAATCCAATTTTCTGTATATACGATCAAGTTCCTTGTCCAGAACTTGATGATCCCCAACAGATACTTCATCATCTTTAGTTAAAACTGCATGGGTTTCTGACTTATTAGTCAAATCACCAGAAGCTGTTTCATGAATAGAACTCATGATTAAGTAAATGGATTAAATATTAATTCAATACAATAGTTTTTGAAATATTTAGACCAAGTCAAACTTCTTCCTATTTATAATGCACCTAAGAATTATTGTTGTGTAAAACAGATTCCCAACAGACGAATTAAAAAGGTTTACAGTAATTAAAAGTAGGGATGTTGATGCAACTTTATGATTGTGAGTCTTCTAATTTTTCAGTCGTGCGTGAGACATGACTCCAAGTCATAGTCAAGAAAATTTTTTTTCAGTGCAAAAATTTAAAAATTTGACTCATGAATCATTTATGAATAGCATTGATATAATGCTTTTCAACAAACTGAATAGAGTAAAATGTGTCAAAATTAATAAGATTTACGGTTCATTTACGATTACATAATATCGCTAATAATTATATACTATTGTCAATAATATAGTTTGATGTATATTTATATATTTATCTCCAAATACTATATTTCCTCCCCAAAAGCCCTAATAATTGCTTTACATGTAATTTCTGCAAATTCTTTATTCTGATTGACGCAGAAAGAATGTGTAATTGTTTGAGGTTGTCCCAATTCAAAATCCAAATTTTTATTTTTGGCATCATAGTATTCACTAATAATAGAGTCTCTAGTTTTATCATGTACCCAATAATCAGAGTCGGCGAAAAAAGCCCATATCTTAACTCCTTTTGCAGTTAATTGATTGAAAAAAAAATCATTTTCTTTATCATGTTGAGTAATTTCTGCCATTTCTTCTTCTGCTAAAGATAAAGCTTGACGTATAATACGATTCAGCAGAATTAAATTAAAAGTTGCTAATACTGAATTTTCTAAATTAAATTTGGTATCTTCATCTTCTTGTTCTTCAATTGAACGTTTAATTTCATTATTACCAATTAATTTTGTTGCAATAATTTTTTTCATGGTTGTTTCAGATAAAAATAATTTAAGAAACCACACTGCAATTAAAGCTATTTGAACCAATGGTAAGATTGAAATAAGTCTACTAAATAACACTCCAGACAGTGATATTTTAATATCTAAAATGGTGGGGCATATAAGTCCCACAAATTTTATATCTATTTTATGTTCAAGGTTGTGTTTTTTTTGTAACATTGCATGTACCATTCTTTGAACCACATACGCACCCATAGAATGGCATAATATAAAAATTTCAGTTTTCTCTTGTTCTTGCTTATTTATGAAATCTTTGATGATTTCCACCTTATGCTTGACTTGATAATGAATATCATAATACTCATACTTACCATTTGCCCCCCGTTCTACAAAATCGTCGGTAGTTTGGTATCCAGCATGAGATATGTTTAATATTTCCATACATGGAAAACGTTTCTGTATAAGGTTCAAATAAGTGGTATAATAATCAATTAACCCGGGATTCCCAGGAATAAAGATCAACAATTGTTTCTTTTCCTTCTTCAACGCCGATTTATGGTATATCGACGTCAATGGCTGCGTCGGGTGCGTGTAAAAAGACATGCTTCGGGTGGTATCTAGCTTTGGAGACGATACTAATGGTAAAAAAATTTCAATATAATGTCTTAATTGCATACGTTTGCTACACACGAAAAAAAAAAAAGACAAACAAAAGAAAAAACCCTCAAGATAACCCGCCACTCAACTACACCAGAAGAGAAGGCACCAAATTACTGAATGAATGAGGCATTAAGCTTTTGGCATGCTCGTTTGTAATTTGTTGGTACTTTCCTTTGAAATTTATAAATTTAAAGATTTATTAAACATTTTACTTATTTTTAAGACCGTTGAATCCCCTTATCATCAGCTTGATCCATTTCTATATTTTAAACTCAAATATTCTTACTTGGTTTTCTAATTCTTCGTTATCTGCGTTATGTAGAGTTTTTTCGTAGTACGTGAGGTTTCCCAGTTTATGCATTAAAATTACCGTTTGGGTCCTGGTTCCATAATATTCCCCTAGAACAGGACTTACTGAGCCTCCCAATCCAGTATGGACGGGTGGAATGAAAATTGACTTTTTCAATTCGGCCTGCTTAGCAGCAATTCCAATATTGGTGTTTTCCGCAATTGTCATATCAAATAAATTGGTACTTAAGATTTCAAAACATGATTCTACAAAACTATCTTGATTTTGACCACTTTCAATCGACGCCTTCACTGCTTGCAGGAGTAGCGTTTCTCCAGTTTTAACTTTGGGCCAAGGGTTATAGTATAAACTGTTCAGTAACCCAAATGTAGTTTGGTGCTCTATAGTATCACCCTCTCCACTTACATGAACATTTCCCTTATCACCTCTATTACTCATAACATGTAAAGGCTGTAATTTGCCATCAATCAATCTCAATTGACCATATAATAACAGAAACCCTCCAATATCTCGCAATTCAACTGATTTGGGTTTGTTTTGCGCCAACGATTCCTTTAAATGATCTAACCATTTTTCATCACTATCACAATCGCTCTCTAAGTATTTAATAGGTATGATCCCACGCGAAACTGTGGTAGACATGTTTTCTAATGTTAGTAAATCTATTAAGCTCAAATTACTTTTGACTTTCTATTCATTGGAATACTTACGAATGTTATTCTCACTATAATTAACCAAAACTGCCAATTTGCCTTCCGTTGATATTCCAATCCAAGTTCCATGTTCAGGACGTGCCAAATCTAATGGCAGAAGTATTTTGACATTTTCTTTCTTGCTCGGTCTATACGCAGCTGGAGCTGTTGGCCTTCGAAAATATTCATCTCGGTTCAGTAAAAGTACCAAAGGGTAGTCTGGATGCTCTGTTGTCAGAATTAGGATACACATTTCATAAACTGCAAACGGTTCTAGCAGTTGAACTTTACTTTTTGGTAATATTCAATACTTATGCATATAAATTATTATCTAATTTTATAAGCCAGTTTGTTTATATGTGTATCACTTTAATTTCAATGGAAAGCGCCATCATTGTGCATTTTTTTGAGCTTTTGGTGACCCCACATTAAACCACAAACAGTGAAGCGTGCGACAAATGGGGCAACTGGGAAGATTATGTATGCATCTTATTTTTATTTGTTGGCAACATAGAGGGGGGAACAACTTGGTTTTTTCTTGATAAACAACTGTTAATTGCAACCTGGAAAAGCATCCAATCAACATAATATTTCTTGCATACTGTTAAAGGATTTGTCGGGTCCGACAGAATCGTCAACTTTTTTGGAGCTGTTTTTCGTGTCATTGGTCACAATACTTTGATTTGCACCCTCACTGACTTGACTTTTAACTTGAAGTCTAACTTGATCATCATGTAATTCTCTTTTTGAGCCAATTTCCCAACCAAATTTATCACTGAAATTGCTTTCGAACAGAGAAACATTATCATAAAGCTCGTAAACTTCGTCGGCTTCTAATAGCAAAGGCTCGTCATCATGCTCATCATTTTTGTAGCAGTAATTGAGTTCCGGATACTCAGACTTATTAAAGTGTGATTTATCATTCGTACTCTCCAAATCATCAAACAAAGAGTGTATGATTAAATTTTGTTGATTATTATTTGGTTCGCCTAATCCATATAACGAGTCTCTAACACCTATTTCATAAAGAGGACTATACAAGGAAGCAAGGGGAAGCTTTTCCCGGAAAGAAATACCTTTCGTTCCTCTCTTTTTGGGGTTATTAATGACTTCTTTAACTAACTGTTTGGGCTCTGAATTTTCATCATTTACAAAATTGGTTGTCCATCTCTTTGGTTCTTCATAAGGATTAGAAACAGAGCTATCTTTGAAATATGATTGAGAACACACCCACTCAATACTTGCACGATCTTCGGGACTCCATGTTAAGCATTTTCGAACTATGCACCCCAACTCATTAAAATGGGTCAAAGTTTGCGGTAAAATATCTTCAAGTTGAACACCTCTTGCTGGAGGTAAACTAAATCCCAACCTCCCAGCTAAAACTTGTGCTTCTTCCCAACGACCTCCAAAAGAATTAACAATATGACATTTTTCAAGAGCTGATGGAGTTCCTAAAATTTCCAATATCTTCCAAGTCTGATCCAATTCATTTGTACCAGGAAATAAAGGTCTGAATGTTGCAATTTCTACTGCAACAGCCCCTAAAGCCCAAATATCAATAGGCATCAGATAGATGTTTCTTCGAAGTAGGATTTCGGGAGATCGATACCATCTAGTTGATATGTAAGACGTATAATGACTATGATTCAGTACATGCCTAGCCAAGCCATAATCAGCCAATTTTACAACGTAGTTATCATCCTTACGAGAATAAGGGATTTGATCATTGGTTTTATAATATTGGGAAGTCAGCATAATCAATATATTTTCAGGCTTTATATCTCGATGGAAAAAACCATGTCTATGTATATGTCTGATTGCCTCTGTCAATTGCCTTAAAATACTTCTCAAAGTAACTGCCAGGAATCGGTGCTGACCTCTTGATTTCATTAATTGGTATAAATTTTGATTCATTTGTTCCATAACTATGCAAAGTTTCATATCTTCTCTATCCACGAAAACATCAAATATTTGTACAAGACAAGGATGCAGCAGCACTTGAAATATGAACTTCACTTCTTTCACTCTCATATAATCTTCGACACACGCAAGGCGTTTATTCATTACTTTCACCGCCACAAGGGGGGTCAAGTTTGCAGTGGAATCTACCAAGGGCTCCATCATAGTCCCCAAGATCTCTAATCCATCTTCTCGGTATGATTTAAGAGATCCTTCTCTACATTTGGCAAGCACCACTACTCCGAAACTGCCGTTTCCCAAAGTCAGGATATTTTGATATTTTTTCTTGTAATCTTTAAGTTGTAAACATTTTGGAAGCGTTTTTTGGTACTTTGAATATACTTCATCTTTAGACATGGTGTCTGTTTACTGAATTTGTGTGCTAATGGCCCTTTAGAACGCGGCCTTGTGAATCCATTTTTTGCAACACAAATCAGCTTTGAGTGAGGAAGGGTTTTTTTTTTTTTTAAATGCAGCATTTGCAGCATCAGTTAATATGATAAGCATACGGCTACTATATTTGCCTACAAGATTATTGATGATTGCTTAGCGATTTTTTGCTGCTATTTAGAGTGTATATGTTGATGCTAGTATTATTTGATGATGCGGGTGTTCTATAGTAGAATTCCTGTTCGAATGCTTGATATTTGAATGCCACATTGATGTCATAGAGAATCTTATCTATATCATGTTTTCAAGTCTCACTTCTGTAGTCTTCCTGCCTTTCATTTTGCTGTAATTAATTGAAATTTCTCTTTGTCACCTCCACATGTCATATCTTGTCCCCTGATTCCTCGGTTCTTCTATCTCATTCCTCTAGCTCATCTCCATGAGCCTCCAACTCCACGAAATCGTCGTTTTCCTCCAACTCATCTTCACTATCGCTCAACATAATCATAAACTCAGATTGTCCATCTTCTTCAGGGCCAGTATCTATATATATATCATATTTATCATTAGGACGTACAAACAAAGCACTTGGTTCCACTGTAAAGCTACTCACAACTTTGATTTTGTCTTCATCATCGTCATCCACCACCACTGAATTTTCGGTGTCCTTGAGATCCTGCTTTTCCACGTTGACCATCGCTTGCTGCACTTTTTTGGTTACAACATGCTCTAATCCACACAATCGGCCCCGTGGACATATTCCTCTTTCTTCAAAATCTGGACATCGGAACAAATGAAGGAAAGAGCATGTTTTACCCCTTTCACACATTCCTAGTTGTGCAAAAGGCCTACATACCAGAATCATAGTGTCAGGATTATCATAATTGTCAGGTTTAGAATGCAGAAACATACATTTGGGATTATGACACTTTCCTTCCAAAAAATACTTACAAATAGGAGTATTATACTGGTTTCCCTCATGTGAGAGCATGCATCTTGGATTCAGACAAGTATATCCCTTAACAATACTGCGACATAAACAGATGAGTGAATCATCATGAAGATATGGACAACTTGAACCTTTTTGGCAAATTCCTGAGTTAGTACATTGAAAAGTGATTTAAAACGTTGCATCTAAGTTCACTCATTGAGTTCTATACATACCTGTCTTGGTGAAAAATCTACAAGGAGACGCTTTGACATGACCCCTCGTCAACCGACTCAAATTACCATTTTCCAGACGTGTGTAATTACAATTGTTCCATTGAACGGAACCGTCATACTTCCAAGGATCTGGAATTGACAAAAGTATTAATTTAGACCCATAGTTTGTCACCGCATAAACTTCTCCACCGATTCTCACCCGATCATTGGGCTCTGTTTCTTGCATGTTTTTTTGAACAAGAGAAAGCCGCTTTTGATGTATCTTACGTTCAGTTGCTTTCTGTTTCATATCTTGTTGATATCCTTCCTTCAATTTGGTATCCTTCTCGTACTGTTCCACTGACATGATACTTCGTCCGCCACTGGTGAAAGTCAGGATATATCCTGAATTGCTAGGTTTGTTAGTATTGTCTTGACCATCTACAGTGTTACCATCGGCTGCAACAACCGGATTGGCGGTATACGTCAAGTTTTGGTGTCTATATGGCTTCCTGACCTTGTGAGATGGCATGCCCCTCGACACTTTTCTCTCATAGTAATTGTGCAGCCTTTTCTCATCGATTGCCTTTTTGAGAGCCGCGATCTCTGCATATTTCGCCTTGAGCAAGTCTGAGTCTGGTACTGTGTCCGACATCTACGAAAAGCTGCGCGATTTGATCCTCACTAGGGTATATACACTATCAACTACCCAAGTCAAATCTGTTGATGTTTTGATCCAAGAAGAGAAGGGAAGAAAAAAAAAAAAGAATTAAATTTAACGTTTTCCGTATGTAAGCGAATTTGGAAAAATGAGCAACACCTAAATCTGAGATAAATACATCTCATTTCGCTTTTGCATTTCCAAGTGTCACGCCACAATGGACGATCTAAAACAATATTCTGTCAGGGCTATACTGGATATAATTCCCTTGGACTCCGAGACCGTGGGTGCCATGGTGGACTATGCCCTCACCATAGAAAAAGACGCCGAGATCATTAACCATTTCAAGAGTATTTTGGGAGATAGCGAAGACTCCATGAAATTCATCTCTCAGTTTTTGCAGAACAGAAACGATATCAAGCACAAGAAGCCTTCTCAAAGGGAAAAGATCAAGGAGACACGGGAACTGGAGCGAAAAGTCGACAAAAAACCGGCCTGGGGCGCCGATGTAGAAGCATCCAAGGCAAAGAATTCTGTGAATTCCAAACCAAGATTAGCCAACAATAGAACCTCAGTAACGACGTCTGGATTACTAGATGCAAAGTCATCCACATCCAAACAGGCACAGAAAAGAACTAAGAAGCGTAACATTGACAATTTGAAGGATATCGATGCCGTGTTGAGCGAGTTGGAGTTGAATAATCACTCCTCAGACGGCAAAGTTCGAGTGTGTAATTGTATGGGCACCAGGCATCCACTTTTTGATGTGGCACCAAATTGCTTGAACTGTGGTAAGATAATATGCTCCAAGGAAGGTTTACAGCCGTGTTCCTATTGCGGCAAAGATCTCTTGTCCTCGGTGGAGATGCAAGAAATTATCAGCATTTTACAGAAGGAAAAATTGTCAATTGACGATGGAGACAAGAAGCTGGCAATATCAACTACTCAAGAGTCCATAAGGCAAAAAGTGAATAAAAAATTGACAGTTTCAATGAAACCAGGAGAGAATTTATGGCAAGCACAGGATAGAATGTTAAAACAAGCAGAAAAGGCAAAAAAACAAGCAGCTAAATTGCAACAGGAAACTCAAAAGGAAGAAGAAGAGTTGAGTGAGCAAAAACATATATTAGAACAATTAGAAAGAGTTAAAAACGTGGATCCAGACTTACTTAAAGCACAGGAAAGATTGAATACTCTTTTGCATTATCAGGAAACCGGGGCTGAAAGAACCAAAATCATAGATCATGCTGCGGATTTTGACTCTCCTACATTTAGTAGTGGGTCTATATGGCTCACACCAGTGGAAAGGGCACTTCAATTGAAAAAACAGCAAAGACTTCAAAGGAAAAGTGATGATACAGAACAAAGAAGAACAGGACGAGGTAAAAAAGTATTGGAAATGGTTATCAAAGATGGAAAGGTGGTAATGATTGAAAAGGATAGCATAGATACAGGCAATGAAGAAGACAATCATGAAGATGAAGAATTAGATAAGCTTGTAAGACAAAGAAGACAAGCAGAGTCTGATTTGACAGTGTGGGACCCAGAGAAAGATTCTGACGCATGGGAAAAGCCTGTTTATCAGAACCACAATGTAAAAAACAAGCAAGGGTCCAATTTCAAGGACTCTTTTCCTATAGCAGATGAGCTTGTACGTGCCAGAGTTCAATTTCTGGCAGACGCAGAAGAAAACGAATTATTGGCATAAATAGACCCTCTATCGCACTGGAGTTCCCGCAGTAGAAATACAGAATATGCGGTTTCAAAATGATTTCTTAAAACATAAACACATTTCATATAGTAATATAAGCACATAAACCATTATTAAATCAGTTTTGTATCGTATACATCAATATACCAACCACAATCTGTTTCTCTCCATCAGCAGTATTTACGCCCCAGTATCGACGTCCTGCACAAGCGGCGCTGGTGTAATGCTTGTACACACTCCGCTTATTTCTCAACTATGATTGGTTTCGCGCATCCGTTATTGAACTTTCAAACTCACCTTCATTTCCTAACAACAATGATTGGCAGAGTAGCACGCATTGGAGCACGTCGTGGGTTGTCGACCCTGAGACGTCTTTTGCAGGAAAGTAAGCCACCTGTGGCCAAGCCTACGGAGACCGTGATTGTCCCTGTAACACCCAAGCCAGTTGTCAAAACCGTGCCAGTCATCAAAACCGTGCCGGTGCCAGTACAACCACCTAAGCCAAAGAAGAAGAAATTCAGCTTTACTGGATTTGTTTTCAAGAGTATTTTAGTGGCCAGTGTATTATACGGAGGAACCCTTTATGCAGCCACCAAGAACGACCAAGTATATGACTTTGTTCTTGATAAACAACTTCCTTACAGCGAAGAGATCATGGAATTGATCGAAAAGGGAACTTGGGATGATGTGGTCAAACGTTACGAACAGATCAAGGCCAAGTTTATTGATGATGCTAGTAAAATTGAAAACAAGGGTGAACAATTATACGAAAAGACTAGAGAAAAGTTGAGTAATGTAGGTGCCAACTTACCAAGTGTTACTACCAAAAAACTGACATCTACTACTCAATATAATTCTACAGAAGTCACTCCAGCTGAACAATTACAAAAACCGGTTGAAATTGAATCCAAACAAATTGAGCATTTACCATTAGTTAAGTTGGATTCCAAATCTGTGGACGCTCTGGTTCAAGATGCTGTTGCTGCGTTCAATGATCTTTTACTTTCAATTGATGTCTCTGATGCTTCGACATCCAAGAATGCTCAATTGGTCATGGCCATTAACAGCAAAGTTAAGGAACTTGCGACCAAAGTGAGTAAATTAACATCTGCCTTTGAAGAAGAAGTTCAAACCAAGCTTAAACTGACGCAGACTGAACTTCTTGCTCTGTATACCAAAAAAGAACTCGGTCTTACCGAAGATTTATTACATCAATTCAATGATGAAAAGAAGCAACTTGAAAAAAGACTCAATGGTAGATTAGAGCAAGAAATTGCTGCTGCAAAGACTAATATCGAACAAGCAGCAGTTAATGCAGTTACCTTGATGAGAATTGAACAAACCAAAGCTTTTGAAAAATTGATTTCCAATAAAGTTGAAGGAGAAAGAAACAATAGATTGGCAGGTCTTGGAGCTGTTAACCTGAGATTAGAAAAGCTTGAAACTTTTGCAGGTGATCTTGAACAACAATTAGTTCAAAACCATCGTAAGACTAATATTGAAAAATTAGTTGTTCAATTAAAGAATATTTTATTTGCTCCAAGATATGCTGGTGAACAACCAAAACTTTTGGCTCCTTATTTTGAACAATTGGAAAATGCCGTAAAAGATTCTAATGATGAAATTTTAAAGTTAGCAGTTGCTGATTTGAAATCTTCTGCAAGTACTGAGTCATCACTTTCTCTTCTCGATTGTTCTCAACTTTTAACTCGTTGGGAACAACTTGCACCAGAACTTCGTTCAGCTTCCTTGTTACCACCAAACGCTGGTTTATTAGGTCACCTTTCGTCTCTCTTTTTCCTGAAACTTTTATTACCAACCAAAGGTGCCAAACCAGATGGTAAGGATATTGAATCTGCCATTGCTAGAGTTGAACAGCTGTTAACTCGTGGACAGTTGGACATAGCTGTAGAAGAAGCGGCCAACTTAAAGGGATGGACCAGAAAGCTTGCTGATGATTGGGTAGTTGTAGGTAGAAAGAGATTAGAAGTGGAATTTTTGGTCAATTTGATTGAAACTGAAACTAGATTACTTTAAGTATTCATTGCAATAAATAGTAGATAAATCTTTGTAGTATATAAATATATTGGTACATAAAGAATCAATATACCAATTTTCAAATCCCAATGAGCAAATCCATTCTTAAGCTTACATTATAACTTGTTATTAATTGTTTTGCATGCCTTACTCACCTTCCAATTTGCACCACTTTTCTAACATCCACAAACCTGCGCACTCACTTTTTCAGATTCGTTTTCGCATTTCGTTCCATCATAAACATGTCAAACACCTACGGCGGAGACGAGATAAACGCCATCGTACTCGATGCTGGGTCCTACCACACGCGTATTGGGTTTGCTGGAGACGATTTCCCCAAAATCATTGCTCCTTCGGCTTATTCCGAGCGCAGTGATGGTCAGAAATTCTTTGGCGACGCAATTTCGTTTCCCAGAGAAGACACCGAGGTAAAAAGTATCTTAACTGACCTGATGATCACTGACTGGGATGCTGCTATTGCTCAATACACACAGGCGTTTGAAACTGATCTTAAGATTGATTATGAAGAACAGCCAATCCTTATTACGGAGCCTATTTGGTCGACCACTAGTTATCGTAAAACACTTGTGGAGTCATTCTATGAAAATTTTGGATTCCCGGCTCTTTTCTTGGCTAGGCTGCCTACTTGTGTATCCTTCCAACTGGGAAGAGCCAATTGTTTGGTTGTAGACGTAGGCCATAACACTGTGACTGCCACTCCGGTCATTGATGGGATTTCGTTGACTAGAAATCTGTTGCGAACACATTATGCTGGCCAATACTTGAATGATAGATTCATTGATGTGTTACAAGACAAATATCACATTTCTTTGATACCTAAGTTCAAAATAGCATCCAAAGTGGTAAGAACTTATCCTGAAGAACCACAATATGTGTTAAAATCCAATTTACCCAATGTAACTAAACTGTATGAAGAATTTGAAAACAACAAGACTCTTCAAGAATTAAAAGAAACATTACTTGAGGTTCCTGAGAAGAAATTGAACCTGCAAAATTCAAATTATAATACTACGATGAAGGAGCAATATCTGAGTGATCAACATAAGCGTAAATTTGAATTTTCTCTGGGTCAAACAGTAGAATTTGGACTTGAAAGATTTCAAATTGCAGATTCCATCTTTGAACCTCAAAGTTATCAATTCAAAGACAAGGAATTGGCAGCAAAATATCCTGCTGACAATGGAGAGATTGATTTCCTGGATACTTATGAAGATTATAAGCCAATTAAGCGTAGTAGAAAGAATGAACTGGCGCAACTGAGTCCCCCACCAACAGGAGATTCCAAGGAAAAAGGTGCTAGAGGTCTTTCTTCATTAATCAGTCAAACTTTAGCCAGCGTAGACATTGATTTGAGACTGCAAGTAGCTCATAATGTAATTGTTACTGGTGCTGCGTCACTTGTTCCACAACTTACAGAAAGACTTTATTTGGAGCTTTCTAGTATGAATCCCGGTCTTAAGGTAAGACTTCATGCTACAGGTAATACCCTTGAAAGACACAATCAACTGTGGATTGGGGGATCTGTGCTTGCGCTGTTGGGTACTTTCCACCAAATGTGGGTGTCCAAAGAAGAGTACGAAGAAGCCGGAGCAGAAAGGATATTAAGTCAAAGATTTAGATAATGTATGTATATTAAAATAGAGTTGAATAAATAAAATGTTAGCCAAGAAGAAGAAGAAGTAGAAGAAGAAGAAGAAGAAGAAGAACTAAATGGGCCTAAGTGAAAATTAGCAGGCAATGAATCTCACTATAGATTAGGCGGATAGAATTAACTAGCGTTCAGCATAATTGGCTTGAAACAATATTAAAAAGCATCAATTGAAAATTGTAGCACAAAAATCTAACTTAAGGCCGACTCTTATCAACCCAGCACGGCTCGTTACATAAATTATTGTTGTTACATCTCTTTCCCTGTTCACAATCTAACGTATAATTATCTGTTGCTTTCGCATTTCCACTTTATTTTTCCGTTGCATACCGAAGTTTAAGCCGTAGCCCAACAAACGCAGCAAGACTACGCTCCGACTGTTCTCAACAAGGGCAAATTGCTAGTATTGAGTACAAGCCAACATGGCAATTGATATAGTGGATTAGTGTAGTATTGCTCCCACCATCGTCAGTGCGTTCACTACAGCCTACGATCTCTTGATTGCTCACTGGCGTGTTTCTATTGAATCTTTTTATTTTCCTCCCTATTCTCTCCCCACCCTCAGTGCTCCAGTGCATATCCCACACTGGTACTTTTATAGACCCCACTTAGAGCCACTCAACCTTTGGTTGGTCTCTATCGCTTCTACAACACATCTATATTTAACTTCTCTACAATTCACTCCACATCCGCGCATCACCTCCATCTCCCACCCCCTCGTCTCTTTATTTCGTTCCTCCACCGCATCACATCTGCCCCTCCCCATTTCGCACTATCTCTGCACCACCTGCTGATTCTACCCCATACTGCCTGCACTTTGCATAATCAGTGACCAGCACTTTCGTTGGTATTTTATTTGTAATTTTTAACCACTGGGTCTTCTTTTCCAATTACTATTGCATTGCTCCCTTCTATCCGTCCCAATGCCCATTGATCCTCGTATTCAACCCGCTCTCGATGTCGATCCTTGGCTTGAGCCGTTTGCAGGCGATCTTTTGTACCGTCAAGACAAGGCAGACTCTCTTCGCAAATCAATCACTGGCGATGAGGATTTGTTAACTTTTGCTCGTTCTTATAAGAACTATGGGATCCATACTGGCCCAGAGAAGTCTATCATAGTACGAGAATACATTCCTAATGTCAAAGAAGTGTCTATTATTGGAGATTTCAACAATTGGGATTCTGACAAGCACAAATTGCAACTTAAGAACGAATATGGTCTTTGGGAACTTGTAATTCCTGCTACCAACGGCGACTATTCCGTGCCTCATGATCTGAAAATCAAATTGTCTATGTTATTACCCCTGGGGGAAAGAATTGTTCGTCTTTCTCCATGGTTGACCCGTGCTACTGCCCCTGAAGTTCAATCTGATGGAACAGTAGCTTCGTCCATTTACGATGGCCGCTTTTGGAACCCGTCTGAAACATATCAATTCAAAAATAAACGTCCTGCTATTAAAGATGGAATTAAGATCTATGAAGCTCATGTGGGGATCTCCTCCCCAGAACCCAAAGTTGCCTCTTACAAAGAGTTCACCGCAAATGTTCTTCCAATGATTGCTGAATTGGGTTATAACACTGTTCAACTAATGGCAGTTATGGAACATGCGTATTATGCTCTGTTTGGATATCAGGTAACCAATTTTTTTGCCATTTCTTCTCGTTATGGTTCCCCGGAAGATCTCAAAGAACTTATTGATGTTGCTCATGGACTTGGAATTAGAGTTTTACTTGATGTCGTTCATTCTCACGCTCTGAAAAATGTTGATGATGGACTCAATATGTTTAATGGTACTGATCATTATCTTTTCCATGGTGGAACCAAAGGAAGTCACGAACTTTGGGATCTGAGACTTTTCAACTACTCAAATTTTGAAACCCTTCGTTTCCTATTACTGAACCTTATGTTTTACATTGATACCTATCAGTTTGATGGTTTCAGATTTGATGGAGTCACCTCAATGCTTTATAAGCATCATGGTCTTGGTTATGGGTTTTCTGGTAATTATAGAGAATATTTCAGCGATGATTTGGTCGATATTGATGCTGTTGCATACCTTATTTTAGCACATCAAATGCTTGAACAACTCGGAGAACAGCAAGATTTCAAATATATATCTATCGCTGAAGATGTTTCTGGAATGCCGACTCTTTGTTTACCTACAAGCAAAGGAGGTGTAGGTTTTGATTATAGACTCTCAATGGCTATTCCCGATATGTGGATTAAAATCGTGAAACACTTGCAGGACGAGGAATGGGATTTGGGAAGTATTGTTCATACACTTACCAATCGTAGACACGGTGAAAAATGTATCGCATACTGCGAGCTGCATGATCAAGCTCTTGTGGGAGATAAAACCTTAGCGTTTTGGCTTATGGATAAAGAAATGTACACTAACATGTCTATTTTGAGTGAAAAGACTCCAATTATTGATCGTGGTACATCTCTTCATAAACTCATTCGACTTATTACGTTTGCATTGGGTGGAGAAGGTTACTTGAATTTTATGGGTAATGAATTTGGACATCCTGAGTGGCTTGACTTTCCACGGGTTGGAAACAAAGAGAGTTATCAGTACGCTAGACGTCAATACAATCTCGTTAAAGATCCTTTACTTCGTTATCAACAACTTTACTGGTTTGATTCTGCAATTCAACACTTGGATACAAATTACAACATTCTTGAACTGCCTCAAGCTTATACTTCTTTGAAGCATGAAACTGACAAGGTTCTTGTATTTGAACGAAGTGGTCTACTTTTTGTGTTCAATTTTCATCCAACCAATCTGTACGCAGACTACAAGATTGGGGTTGAAACACCAGGTGTATACCAACTTGTATTAGATCTGGACAAAGAAGAGTATGGTGGACATAAACGTATTGCAGATTTAGATGACAAAGGGAAACCAATTGAATATTTCACTAATCCTGAATCATGGAATAACCGTCAAAATCTGCTTATGGTTTATATTCCAACTAGAACAGCACTTGTTTTCCAATTAAGAGACAAAGTCAAGAAATAAATTGAATAGATAGAGAAAATTTACAGCCAAGTATTTATGAAAGTAGAAATATTATTATGATAGTAGTGTTTATAGAATTATGTATGTAATTGTTATGTTATATGCTCGAATTTCCCCAGTTGCTGCCATTCACGAACAGGATTTTCAAATCCTTTGAACATTGGATTTTTTTCAGCTCTTTGCAAGAGGGTAAATAATTTTTCTGCCTCTTGTTCTTTTTCTTCAAGCGTCATTGAATTAACGCTAGAATGACTTTCTCTTTCAATACTTAAATCCTGAATACGATAAAGAACATTTTCAAGAACAGATTCGGTCAGATTAGGGCGAAGATCATCTTGACAAATAAACTCCGGTTTAAGAAACAATGGATCTGGTTGTAAGTAATCTTCATGATCAATAGATTCTGGAATCTTGATATCACTCGAAACAAGAAATGCAACTGAATTGGACCAGCCAAAGCATCTAAGGAATAACCTTATAGCAGCCTCATGATTTTCAGGATATGGAGTACACATCGAAAGATACCAGTTCAAAATAAGATTTCGTAACTTCAGAGCAACGGTAATGTCTCGATTAAATGATAATGATGAAGGTTTCAGAAGGGCAACCAATTCGTAAAACTTACGATATAAATAGTTTTCTTCATTTTCACGGGGAAGGAAATGATGAATAAATGCATTGTAAAAACTATTAACTGTTTCTGTACGATTAGGTGTATCATAAGCACGTCTAAAAGCTCTGAAAGAAACAGCCAAAGTAGCTATTAAAGCCATCAAATCAGTTAAATCGACATTGGAATCCCCTCTACTAAATGCTTCCATATTTTCTTGAAGAAATACGAGAAAGTGTTTCAAACAAATCTTTCTAGATTCCATTCTTGCGGCATCCACTTTTGGAGGAGAGTATTCATCTTTTCTTAAAACAAAGTATAGATTTGCAAGACTTTTAGCTAAATGACGTTCAGTTGTGGTTTCTGCAGGCTTAACGAAAAGATGATCTAATTGAACAAGACATTCATGAGGAGTAACATTGGACTCCAACCAATCATATTTATGAACTATTTGTAACAACCCTTTGACTATTTCATTATAAGTTCTTAAAAAACAGTCATTTTGTGCAAACTTTTCAAAGTTATCACTGCAAAGATTCAACAGTTCAAATAAGATATCTTTGGCTCTAACAATCAAATCTTTGGCTAATTGATAGCCTTCATAAAGAATCAAAAAGATGAGTCTGTAAACAGCCACTCGTTTGAAGGGAAAAGTTCCTGGACTGTCTTGCAAGGAATTCTTAAATTCTTGTTGTCCCCTTTGAGCAATATTCAACACATCATTTAAAAGTCTACCAGAATGAGCAGCAAAATGAGTTTCATGGAATTGACGATTAACTAGAAGAACATTAGCAATTGTTGCCAACACTTCCAAGTTATCGTGTTCTGTATTTGACTTGTCTTCCAAAAGTGATAACATCTGTGCAAAGTCTGAAGGTTTGACCAGAAGACAGAATTCCTTTGTCTTCCCCTTTTGACGAAGCTCATAAATCGAAGAAGGTAGAGTCATGGTAGTATAAACCTGTTGAATAACAAAAAGTTTTCAGAACAGACAGGGTGCTAATTATGTGAATGAAAAAGTAGGGTTAGAAAAAAAAGAAAAGAAAGTATAAAAAAAAAATAAACATGATTGAGGGCAGCCACAAACTGTTTGTTCAATGCGGAATAGAGCAGAAAAAACAAAAAATCTTAATTTGGCAAATTTGAAAAATTGAAGACTTTTCAACCTGAAATATTGACATACATTAATTTCACTTTTACTCAATCGCCGGAAAGACAAACATCGATCACTACGAAAAAAAACAAAAAAAAACGAAAAAACAAACAGCAGCACAAGTTGATTTCGAGACGATTACCTCAAGATTTAAAGATAATAGTCAGCTAAGACTTGTAGATATAAGTCGCAGAAACACTAAAAACGTTGCCGACATTTGGACCCACATAATAGACCAGTTATTTTTTAAATGTTTATGTACCATCAATATGATATACAATAAGATTCATATGCATCTAGACTAGCAGTAGTTGAAAAAGCCCCATTAGTTTATTCAAGCAAGTATTCTTTGCTTGCGCAACAACTTAAACAAAAAATTAAAAGACCATTAAAAAATTATTTTTTAGTGAGTGACACACTTAATCTTTATGATAGTAACGCTATAAACATTACCGATGTGGGTGTTTAAACGCTGATATGCCACATTTTATTCTTATATATAGTTGAATGTTTCAATATCCTTAATTTACTTAAAATATCTTTGTTTCATTTTCCCCTTTAACTCGTTTCGAGTCGTTTCTTTTGTTAAATTATGTAGTCGGTCTGATGCATAATTTGCGTTCTTCCTTCTAAATAATCTCATCGATTCCGTTATGATACCGAGAAGTCGCATCGATACGTAGTCAACTGAACAGCACCAATATTGTAGCCAACTGAATCATCCGAGTCAAAGCAAATAGGGCTCAAATGCTGTTATATGTAGAAAGAAATGGAGATATTAGATCATTATAGCTACACTCAGAGCCTTATGTATATATAACCCTTTGGCTACATACCCAGTTGCAATTAATTCAATTAATTACATCTCTATATCCAATCGTGCACTTTACCTTGGCCCACCACCCACTAACATTAATATTTAGCGTTTTCCATTTCCCTAGCACCGCTGTCAATATCACCTCAACCATACATGAACCATCTTCTAAAGTCCGTGGACTTAAACCTCGGCTTGCCATCACTATGTCCCACCTTCAAATATCCATGGAGAACAATCGTAATATGCATTTGTACTGTTCAATCATACCTCTACATAGTTTTAAGCATCTATTTTTATTTTTAGACAATACCTCAAACCTTTCATCGTCTTAATTTCCTGCAAAACCATGTAAGGTGGTTCGTTTTCTAGTTTTCTCTGTACCTTGACACCTCAACATTTTAATTACCGATACTTCTTACCTTTTATTAACTTAACGCACTTTATTCCATCGTTTTTCCCACCGTCTTCATTACATATTTTAGATCTCAGTTGTACAAGCTCCACTAAAATATACGGTAGATCTGTTCTATGTACTTTTTTTTTTTTTTGCTTGTATTTAGTGATCTTTTGCAGTTCGTATATTTCATAACTTCTCTTTCCTTGACTGAACTGGCCTGTTACCCCCAATTTTGCCCTCAATGGCCGACAAAGAGCTAACCACGTTTGTGGTCGATGTTTCCCATCATATGCATACAGATCTTGACCTAGCTAAGCGGTACATGAACGAGATATTGGCTACAAAGTGCATCCGGGCTCGCAAAACAGATTATGTGGGTGTCATTGCAGTGGGACTGACAATCACTGAAAACCCGTATGCTGGTGACGCATTCCAGAACATTCAAGTTGTAGTAGACCGTGTGGCTCCTAAATACAAGGATATGGTTGAAATTGAACGTAAATTGAAAGTGAATCCCGATCCCTTGGAAATTAAAGATGATGATACCTCAATAGGAGACGTTTTCGAAGGCGTGGTATTGGCGGTGTCATTGATGAAGGATACTGCAAAATTGAAATACGTACGAAACGTCATCATACTTACAAATGGTCAATCTCCTGTCCATCTGTTCAATAGTAACTTGGCTGACGCCACCAAGGATGCAATGGCCAAATTAAATATAAACCTTGTATTCGTAGGAATCGGATTTGATGAACAAGCCATGTCTCAAGATTCTTTAAAGACTGCGTGGAAATCTAAAATAGCAGAGCTCTCAGGTCATTATATGACAGGAGAAGATGCCATTTCTTCAATATTATACAATCCTCCCATGAGAAGCGTACGGCCAATGAAATCTTATCGTGGCTCTTTGAGATTTGGAGCCGATCCGAGTAAAACTGAACAAACTAGCTGGAGTTTTCAGTTTACAGTTGAGGTTTACCCAGCGGCTAAAATTGAGTCTTTGCCAAGTGCACACTTATACTGGTTGGATAAAGATAACGACAATGTATATAACAAAGTGGGTTACGAAAGAGAATACTTTATTCGTAAACGAAAGCCGAGAACCTCAGAAGATACAGAAAGCGAATCAAAAGATGGCCCAGGAGAAAAGAAAGTTGAAAATGTAGATTCAGAGGATCAGTTCTACGAGGAAAAAATAGATCCAACCGATAGAGTCAAAGGTTTCAAGTTTTCTAATTATGATCTAGTACCGCTTGACGAAGTTCTCGAAACTGCGGTTAGTCTCTCTACATTCTCTGCAATGGACATACTTGGATTTTATAAAAAGAATAATTTCCCGTATGCGTACTTAAATGATCAAGCATTCTACGTTATACCTGCCAATGGCGTTTCAATACGAGATATTACTGGGTTCAACTCGCTTTGTCAAGCCATGGAGGAAATGGGTACAATTGCAATGGTAAGGTATGTTCCAAAAGACAACTCCGAAGTCAGTATATGCGCTTTGATGCCAGTCAAAGTTGCATTTGATAATCAAGACGTATACACCTGTAGTTTGATTCGATTACCGTTTAAAGAAGATGAAAACATTGGCAGATTTCCTAACTTGGTGAACCAAGTAAAAGAAGAAGAGAAGAATGAATCTTTGAATAGCAATTTGAAGTACCCTTCCAAAAAATCCAATGAAACAATGGAAGCTTTTATTTTGTCTAAAAGTTTGAATATTGAAGAAGATTCCAAACTTAATATACCCAAAATGGTTGCCACATCAAAGAAAGGATTCTCTTTTCCATGTAAGCCTATCAAGAGACCGTTTAGTCTTGTAGAGGCTTCTCCTGGTATACAGAAATTCAATTTAAATCTTCATAAAATTATCACTGCTTCTTTGAAAGATGGAGAGTTGAATGCTGTTGATATCAAAAATCTTCCATTAGACTCAAGATTTTTAACTGAAAAATTCAAGAAAACTAATCTTTTCAATTTAAAGAATGTTTTAGCTTTAAACGGTAGTGATGATCATGAGTTTTTGAGTAAAATTAACAAACAGACTGAATCGTTGGTTTTGAAGTTGATCAAAGAGCTCGACGTCAAATATATAACCAAGGAAGAAACAGAAAGAAGAAAGAAAAAGTTACATAAACCTAACTTAAAAGACCTTTTTAATGCTGCTAAAGAGGAAGAACAAGGAGGATACGATGAAATGCCAGATATAGATAGACTTTTGGCAGGGGAAGATCAAAGGAAAGATTAAAGGAATATTATAGGAATATTAAATGATATATTGATTGACATATTAAAATGGCCATAACTTAATGAATAATTGAACCAAAATTTACTACTATGATTGTATAATCATATCTATTCTATTAAGAAACCCAAATCTCTATAAACTATTCGTTATGTAAACTTCTTTCCAAGTACTCAGCAAACATTGGGGTGATTCTATCTACATCAACATTTCTCATTCTGTTCAAAGAAATAAAAGTTCTTCTGATTCTTTGCAATTGAGCCAATGATACATGAGTAGCAGGCATTTCCAATACAATCTTAGGCTCCTTTTCAATAAGAACATCTCCCCCAATTGGGTACATTTCTTGATGACCAACTATCTTCAGTAAGACAGCAGCAGTTTGTTTGTCAAGTTCTTGTAAAAAATCATTACCAGATGTTGCTTTTACTATAGTGGCTGCATTAGGAGGTGGAGCCTGTTTCATTACTAAAGCATTCCATATATCTTCTATTGGAAGTTCTTCTTTATCGTAATCTGCAATAAGAGTGAATAATGGAGAGTCCCACCTGGTACTATCATTAGGGTCTTCATATCTCATTGCCAATTGTTTTATTACTTCAGATTCCCATTCATTTCCATCTGTTCTAGCTTCATTCCATTCTAAGCATTTCTCTAAAGGAGCTGCAACCTGAATCACACAATGTGGAGTAATCACACCTTTGGCCTCACAGAAAAGCTGATATCTGAAGCCCTTGATGTATGCCATAGAGTCTAGAACAACAATATTGGACTTAGCAAGATCTCTCTTCACCGCACTCAACTGGGTACCTCTAGCGTGCTTTTCTTGGGTGGATTCTTTATAGTGATTCTTGGAAATTCCTAATGTGTCATCCGAGTGGTATACCACACTATAATTATTGCCAGGAAGTGAACTTTCCTTTGCATTTTGTATTTTCTCATTTAAACTATCCACTAGTTTTCGCGCCCAAGTAGTTTTTCCTGCTCCTGGAAGTCCTGTGAAGGTTACAAGAGGCATCTTTATTGATCAAAGTGATTTAATGAAGTTGATGATGATTTTTTTTTTTTTCTTTCACTTCCATTGCATTTTGTAGATTATATATGTTTTTTTTGCCTCTTCGCTACTTTTGTTCAGTTAATGTATTCACCATGAGTTTTGTACCTAGAACTCAGTTTCCCAACTATAGGCAGGTGTTGTCATATTTCCAAGGTCATCATAACAAGGCATTGACGAAACTCAGGCATTTGTCTCCTCAGATCGATCTTGTGTTGGAAGTTAGAGATTCCAGAGCTCCGATCTCAACTACTAATCTTCTTTTTGATAAAGCACTCCCCCTTAAGGAGAAGATAGTATTGTATTCAAAGAAAGATCTACTGATATTGAAACCACGACTTCTCAACTCTTGGCACGGAGAACAAGCTTACCGATTCATAGATTGTAGATCTAGGACAGATGCAAAAATGGTGATTGATTTGGTCAAAGAAAAGTATGAGCAAATGAGTCCCAGACCGCCTCTTGGGCTCAGATTAATTGTTGTGGGGATGCCTAATGTGGGAAAATCGACTTTGGTCAACACATTAAGAGAAACAGGGTTCAAAGAATCAGGAATATCAACGAAAAGACGCAAGGTTGCCCAGACTGGGGCTCAACCAGGTGTTACTCGATCTACCAGTGAGATTATACGAATTTCTCAAGAACCAGACATTTATTTACATGATACTCCAGGGGTATTTTTGCCCACAGTACGTGACGCTGAAACTATGCTCAGTCTATCCCTTGTAGGGTGTGTTCCACCGAAGCACGTGGATCCTGTAATCAAAGCAGATTACCTTTTGTATCTTTTAAACTTACAGGAACCGCTGGGGAGAAGATACCGAGAATATTTGGATCATCCCACTAACAATGTTGAAGAATTGTTCACAGCCATTGCAAAGAAAAAGGGTACTTTGGGCCCAAATGGTACATATGATGAATTGGGGATTGCAGAGCATTGGACTAGTATGTGGCTGAATGCTAAGAGTAACCGATTCAAAGGATGTTTTGATGTAGGAGTGATTTTGGAAACTGAAGATTCTAAGATTAAAGACCTTTTCAAAGATGAGCAATCAAGAATAGATGATATGCCTTTAACTCAAAGGTATGAAGCTAGAATGGGTGATGGAACCAATAAATACGAACAAAGAGAAAGGACTGCTAAGGATAGACAGTTTGATTTACGAAATCGATTATTTAGAATGAAAAGATGATGTACATAGTGTAATATAGACTAATATTTAATTACAAATGGGTTGAAATCATTAGTATTGAAAATAATTCATTATTGTTAATTTATGCTCTATATAAATGGGCTATTTTCTTTAGACAGCTCGGTTGTGAGCTCAATGCTTGCAAAAATCATCTTTTTCTTTGGTTCTTCCATTTGAAAGAAACATTTCCTTCTTTATCAGTGACCTTTTTCTTATTTCCCTTCTTCATTAATTCTCTTTTTTCATCCATTCGATTTTCTACTTGTTTTAATTCCTTTTCTCTATCCATTCTTCTTTTCAAAAGTTTATATTGCTTCAATTTCTTGATGTTTTTGAAATCTTGGTCATCTTCATTCAACATTTGAATTCTTTCTTTGTCTTCCAATTGATCTTTCGTTAATCTATTTTCCTTTCTAGTAAGAATGTTCTTGTCGGTATTGAAGTAAATGTCTGGTTTGAAAGCCCTTTGTTGCTCAAAAGTATCTACAAATACAGTATGTTGACCTTGAGATCCAAATGTAAGGTTATGTTTTTGTTTATCAATCTTGGACTGTTCATTGAGTCTCATTGTCCTTATGTAGTTGACATCTTGAGACTTCATAAGCTTCACCTGGTCTACCAGAAGTACCTCATTACCTCTATCGGCAACGATAACTCCCCTATCGTCGGTACGACGCTTGGTCATGGCATGATAATATTCATCAGGATTATGGGTCTCTGTCTTCTTTTTCAATGCCTTTATCGCTGCTTGTTTCTTATGATAATCGTTTGCTCTGAGCCTATAATCCTTTTTTTTCTCAAGATGCCCAAACCTGGCTCTGTCCAGCACTTGGGATCTCTCCCTATGCTGCTTTTTCTGCACGTTATGGGTGAGTTTGGCCATTGAGATGAGATGAGATGAGATGAAAATATCAAAATCGAAATCCTGTCAATAAAAAATATAAATCTCACACCTTCTCGGTTTATGTGCAGATTGCTCCACCATAGTGCGAAGATCTTTTTTGCGGTGCATTTTTAACAACGAAAATTCCTTTTGTATGTCTATGTTGAAGCAAATAAGGGTCCCTGTGACCATGTGCTTGAGACGTATGCCTAGCATGGCCATGACACGCAGGCTATATTCCACTGGCGATAATGACGTGCAACCAGAACCGGAATCAGACTCTGTTCCATGGTATATGAGAGACACTGCTGCGTCTGAACTTGCCCCCAAAATTGAAGACCCATTGCCGGAAATTCCTTCGAATGCACCTGAAAGTATGCAAAAGATTTTGGATCTTATGTCCAAAGACTTGGGATTGGTCGGGATTCGTATTATTGATGTTAAAGATGAAAAGGATTCATCAGCGTTTGATTTCATGGTTATAAGTTCAGGGAAATCAGAAAGACATGTGTATAAGGCAGCTAATGAACTCAGAATACGAATCAAGCACCAATTCGAGTGTATACCTAAACTTGAAGGTTTCATTTCCAATGCATCCAGGAACGCTGCTCACCGTAGAATTCTTAGAAGAGCAAGAAAGGGACCGATGTCCACAGATAGAGATTTTGGCAAACCAGCCAATTCTTGGGTATTGTGTGATCCAGGCTTCGATGGGATTTGTATTCATATATTGACTAAAGAAAGAAGAGAGGAGCTTGACTTGGAGAGTTTATGGTTGGGATTAGAACAAGAAACCAACAACGTAGACTCTGGTATGTCGGATTCACTCAAATTCAATAGTTTTGCAAATCAGGGTAAAAGACAATTCCACACTAGTACAAGACTTCAAAGTACATCTACAATCATGAGAAGGTTTCTTTCTGAACCACAAGATATTACCAGTGCTCGTATATCTGAATACATCAAAGAAGTGAATTCACTTGATCCAATAACTTTTGATGATTTTCATAAAAAATACTTACTTTTCAAAACCGTTCATCTCATTAAACCTGAGCTTGTTACTTTTACTGAGGTAGAAAACACTCTTCTTGATAAGTATAGACTGTTGCAATATATGATGGAATTATCATCTCAAGAATCCAGTGAAATTAAACTGAAGGATACGGTTGAATACATAAAACTTTTAATCGACTCACCTCATTTCAACGGGCTTGATATAGAGGGCGACGGTAACTTGAGTGATCTTTACTTGGATAAACTTTCGCAGTTTCTTGCCAAATTATACAGATTTTCAAATGATACTATCAATTTGAACGCTGAAGATATCACTCCATTACTCTTGAGACTCAGTTATTATCTGAACAACGGATCTTTTGTGGGACCCGGAACCATTGACTCTGTTTTTCAAACGAGAAGTTTGCCAATTGTTTCCAACAACAACTCCAACGTGTCTAAAAGTAGGTTGAGAGGGTTATTGGATTTACTCAAGCATGTAGATTGTTTACCTTCAAACGAACTTATTTTGCATATGTACGGAAATGCCACTGATTTAGACAATTTCTGGAAATATTGGAACACCAATTTCAACGTATTTGCCCAGAATACGCAACAATCATGGTTAAGATTGGTGGTTTATCTTGCAATCATCCAAGACTCCAAGACGCTGTACAGTTTTTTGACTAACTTTTTTGATGGAAGCGAAAGCCAGGGAAATTTTACGAATAATGTGGATATCTCTCATCTTACCGCTGAAGAACGAGAGCTTTTGAGAGCTTGTTTGTCTAGAATCGTAGATAGCGTGGTTGGTGATGCCAATTTCGGTAATGTGCGCAACTACATTGCTCAACTAAATTAAATGCATAAAGATGATATCAATAATCGACTCCATTGAATTGCCCACAAACCATTATAATGTACATAGACATGGAATTAACACCAAGGTATATCAATAGACATTAAATCACAACTTGACATTTCAAAGAAAATATCATCAAATTATAGAATATACTTAAGGTTGATTTTGACAATTTGCGGCCCTTTTCCCCAGCACATTTAACTCTTTTCATTCGTATTGTTGCATCTCATTTAGTCTATTTTTGTTAATTAAATTAATTCTCAAACAAATTCTTTTCACGCATTATTTACTTTTCACTACGCGTATGTCTCTGGTGTTGGAGCTTCGACAGCAGATCAAAGACTGGGAGCATCAGTTCCAAAAGGATCATGGTAGGAATCCATCCAAAGAAGATATCAAGAAAGATGTCAGAACTCGAGATTTGTACAAACTGTACCAAAAATTGAAGAAAAATGATGGTGTATCAAAATCGAGAAGCAAAGAGCCTCTCTCACCCAAAGAAGAAAATACTCCTACAAAGCCAGCAAAGAGAACCCCTTCGATGTCATTCCAGTTTAACCAGGTACTGGAGCTTGGTCCTACGCCTCAAGCTAATGGTAAAGTGCTCTCCATCTTTGAAATCCAGGCGTCTGTGACACCCCCTGAATCGTCCCCTTTAAAACTTAAACGCATTACAGAAAGCATTATAGAGACCACTTCAATACCACCGCCACTGGCAAATATCGAAGATGGAGTTGATCTGCTGCCATTCAAAACCCCTACCAAGCCACGAAGATTGAATTTCCAGCAACAAACACCGTCTAGAAACAGTAATTTGCTTCTGCGTCTTAAAGAAGCTAATTCGTCGCCAGTGCAAACTCCTCTAGTAATCAGACAATCTCTGGTCTTACAAGATCCAGTGACTCCTACTAAAGAAGCCCAAGTACCTGGATCTTCAGTTTTCCATTCCGATTTGGCTCCTCCGTCTTTCCAGATATCTCCCTCTCCGTTAAAATTACATAGATTTCTCAACTTTGGCGAAAGTAAGAAAATGGCTAGCTTGTATAGTGATTATCAGAGAATAAAAGGCGAAACCCTTCTTATGGAAGATAATGAAGGTACAACTGAAATGGAATCCAAGGAAGAGAAGAACGATGAGGATAAAATGGAAGATAATAATGACAACAAGGAAGAATCAGACTTAGTAACAGCCGCATCTAAGCTGCGTAGAAAGGCAAAGACTCAAAAGAGAACCACTAGAAACTGGCATATGAAACCTCGACCAGAAATGCAAACAGATCAAATGGATGGTAAGAATGTTCATGAAATGATCCGCGATTTGAACAAAATAGACTCTAGTGAAGGAGAAATGAGTTCAGAAGATCTCGATAGTGAGGAAGAGTTGGAATTCCAAAAACAGAAGCTGCTTGCAGCCTTGGACAAGGAGCCAGGTAAAAAGAAGCCAATTAGCATGAATTTCAAACGTTACAAGATCAATGATCCTCGGACCCGCGCATTTAAGAAGAGAATGAGAAGATAAGAATAAATGATAGAGCTTATAATCTCATAATGGACAGTACATAGATTATAGATGAATAAAGTTCAAGAATAAACATAAAAATCTACATTTAAATCAAGTATTGGTATTTACATATATATATTTTAGACATCTTTAACAATCAAGGCCCTTTCAACGTCAGCATAAACGTCATCGACACTGGAATCACATCTGACCTTGACAACTTTACCTTGTTTTTCAAAATAATCAACCACGGGCATCAGGGTGTCAATAAAAGTACGGAATCTTTTCTTGATACTCTCGATATTATCATCAGTACGTCCACTGGTCTTACCTCTGTTCAAAAGTCTTTCCAACATGACATTTTCTGGACATTCAAAAAATAAGGTGAACTTAGAAGGAGAGATTTGCTCTTCGAAAGTAATGGCTTGATCCATTTTTCTTGGAAATCCATCAACGAGAAATTTCTTGGACCCTTGGGTATGTTTATCCTTGATGGCTTGATCCAATAACGCGATTGTGACCTCCTGAGGTACAATAAGACCATCTTTGATATACTGAGCAATTAGTTCACCGTATTTGGACCCTTCACGTTTTTGTTCTTCTCTTAAAAGGTCACCTGCGGAAAGATGAATAAAGCCATGATCCTTGACCAATTTGGCACATTGAGTACCTTTCCCGGCACCTGGACCGCCCAAAACAAAAACTACAGAGATGTCACCAGCTTGAAAGCTTCTAGAAGCAGGTTCGACTGCCAGTTGTGGAGGATTCTTATTGTAGGTGGCAGCAATAATGGTGGAACCCACAGCCAACACACCCAAACCAAGAAGAACGTTTCTTCTGGAACCAGTTGGAGGGCTTGTGGAATAGAAACGAGCTCCACGACCACTTACTTGGGTTCCAAGTCTTACGGAGGAAGCTCTAGAGGAGCTTATAATTGATCGGAACATTTGACAGGAGAAACAACGGATTAATTTTTAGGATGGCCTAAATCGCGATCATTAATTGTCTAAAAGCTAATAATAAACAAAATAAACGGAACTGGATTAACAATAAAGTATGAAGAACGGGTGACATAATTGTGAAAGGTGTTGAGATTTAGTAGGATTTGGAGTGTTTTTATACTAGTGGCATAATTTCCAAATGGCTTGCAATGTTATTCGGTGGTCAATTACTGTTTATTGTCAATGTGTGAGAGTTTATGGTGGACCGACCTGGTTCGATAATTATTAGGTTGGCTTATGATTGCGTCAAGTTTAGTGCGAATTAGTTTGTGGATAAAGAACAAATTTGGTTCTTGGTTCTGGTCAATCTATTTGGTTAACATCCGGTATCTTCTACTAGTCTAGAAACTTATTGCTAGTGTCGAACCTTTCTACTCATCTTGTACTTACATCTTATCTTCTATTTTCACTCATCTTGTAACTTCACTATCTTTACTCATTCTATCTTTACTCATTCTACAACGATCTCATTCAAACTTCTATTTCAACTTCTCATCGTCATATCTAACGTAAGCCCCATTTAATTCTTCTTTCCATCCTTCCAAAGCCAACTTCACATACACGGCTGCAGGAACCAACGGATCCAACAATTCGCCATTTTTGTGCAAATCAGTGAATCTTTGTAACGCTTCTGGCTTCATTTGCAGTCCAAATTTACCTCTAATATCAACTTGCATTGATGTGTCCACCACGCCCGGTGCCACAGAAATGGCTCTTACTTTAGTTTCCTCGGCAGCAATCAGTTGAATCAAATGATTAAGTGCTGCTTTAGACGATCCATAAGCAGACCATCCATCATAACTTTTAGTTGAGGCTCCCAGACTTACTGCAATTATTTTACCTTGGGTTTTTCGAAGTTCTGGCAACGCTTCAGTGACCAATTGAACTACGCTGAAAACATTGATTTCGTATAGTTTTCTCCATTTATCTACATCTGAATTTGCTACAGGTCCTACAGGATCCAAAACACCGGCGTTTGCAATGATTGAGTCAAGTCTTCCAAACTTGTCAATAGCTGCCTTCACGGCTTTGCGACTCACCGTAGGGTCTGCAACATCACCGGCAACAATTACCACATTTTCACTCTGTTCACGGTACAATTCTTCAAGTTTCAGTTGATCCCGGGCTACTACTACTATTTTTGCCCCCTTTGATCTCAACAAAACAGCAATTGCCTCACCTATGCCTGTAAACGTTAGTATCTTTCATTGGAATGTCGACAGGTTTGAGAAAAAAATGTACTGCTGCTGCGCACCACACCCACAACGTTTCTGATCTCCAAAGTAATATTCGGAGCCCGTAAAGCATCCAAAATACATTCAGCGTAGATGATAGATGTCCAGCATCTTTGCATGTTCAATATAACGTCAATGCGCTCATCACTTACCTCTCGAGGCTCCTGTTAATATCGATACGTGTGTCATTGTAACTTTATAATAGCTGAATTGACAAAACTTTGATTGCGCAGTTAATCCATTTTCTTGCGGTCTGCAGTATGACATATGCTTTTACCAACTTATCACGTCAAACCAATGTGCAATATCATTTTTTGTACAGGAGTACCACTAACCCGAGAATGCTTAGGAATAAAATCCTTCTGAACCTAACACAACCACCAAAGATTATGTCAATATCACTGCTAATGTAGAATTCTTGAAGTTTAAAGTCCGCGGACTTGAATGGCACTGTGCGATAAAAAAAATATCTCCCAGAAGCTTAAAGCCAATTGCACTATTAAACCGGCCGACCTAATTTCAAGTAGTGAAACAGAGTTATCGAGAGAGATAAGATAGAGTAGTTAAATTTAGAACAGCAAAAAGGCAACATAAATAGAGACGTAATTATCTGATTTTAGTAAGATTATCAACGTTTTCTGATATACACTGAAAGTATATCAGCCAAAAGGACATCTGTTTGTTTGGTAAATTAATTGCAACCTCATCATTACATAATTGACTACTGTGTACAGGTACTTCAGCCCGTATTACGTAGGATAGAAATTAGTGTCAAAGTATGCAATTTAGGCAACTTATTGCATTTTTGATTGTAACATTAGCTGTTAACGCGAGCGGTGTCGGTGGACCTTGTGGATCACACGCAGATTGTGAAGCAGGATTGGCCTGTTTAAGATTAAAGCAGGATGGCTCAAAATTCAGTAAAAGACAATGTGTCAACGGAGCTTGATTTTTCAGACTGGTTTGAATTTGACTCTTTCGATGAAGTGGACGAAAACATAAGCCAGATCAACGTTACGGCATTTCACCGAAAGTTGTACACATTTGACGACGACAAAAAAGCTTATATCAAATTGGAAAAGATCAACAGCAGCATCAAGAGTATTGACGAGTTCATGTTGTACGATAGTACCTCGTGCATGTATAAAGTTGCTCCAGGTCAATATATTTTAGTTACCTCAAATGACGTCGAGGGAGATTCCAGAATTGCAGTGATTGCAAAATTATCTCAAAGGTACGTCAAAAAGAATAATCTTGAAGAATTTGATGTTGAAATAAGGCGTGCCAAAGATCATGAGGTCACATCTTTACAACTGTTGGGTATAGATGTAGACAGTGATCTTGATTTGCATATTTCACTGGCGAAGGAGAGGTTGACGAACCTGTGGGATCAATATAGGCTGGATATACATGGCCTGTATGAAGCACATCAAAAGAATCTTGCAAGTGAGTGTCGCAAATGAGGTGTGCGGGCTCCGGGATTAAATTCCATTAATATGAGTAAACTTCGGTACTTGACATTGTTTTCACCAATACTTTTGAACTTATCAACGTATTCAAATTAGTTAGTTTCCTTGGTGTCTATACTTTAATAACTGTTTTTTAATCAAATCTGAATGTAATTCTGACAATAAGTAGATTGAGACGGTAGGTGACTGTTTGAACTGTAAATTCGAACTCCTGTGAAGCGACTTTCGAAATGGTGGTACTAGGACGTCAATTTTCTGCGGTATGACATATGCCGTTTCCAACTAGCGACAACCACGTCAAACCCCGATATGCAATACCAATTATTGTACAGGAGTGCAACACCACTCACAAGAAAAGGCTTAGTAATATAATCTGAACCCAACCCAACAACCAAGGATCATGTTACTGTCACTGCTAACGTAACTTTATCAAAGTTTTGAGTCCGTGTATTTGAATGGCTCAGTGCCACAATTAGTGAAGCTCCCGGAAGCTTAAAGTCAATTGCACTAGTTAACCGGCGACCTAATTTCAAGTAATGAAACAGAGTTATCGTGTGCGATAAGGTGGAGTAGTTATATTTAGTATAGCAGAAATGCAGAAATGCAACATAAATAGAGACGCAATTATCAGTTTCCAGCAATAATATCAACAGTTTGTTTCGTTACTCACTGAAAGAATATCAGCCAAAAGGACATCTGTTTGTTTGGTAAATTAATTTGCAACCTTATCAATTCATAATTGACTACTGTGTACAGGTACTTCAGTCCGTATTACGTAGGATAGGAATCAGTGTCAAATTATGCAATTTAGGCAACTTATTGCATTTTGGATTGTAACATTATCTGTTAACGCATTAAGCGGCGTCGGTGGACCCTGTGAATCACACGCAGATTGTGAAACCTTATTGGCCTGTTTAAAAGTAAAGCGAGATGGCTCAAGATTCAGTAAAAGACAATGTGTCAACGGAGCTTGATTTTTCAGACTGGTTTGAATTTGACTCTTTCGATGAAGTGGACGAAAACATAAGCCAGATCAACGTTACGGCATTTCACCGAAAGTTGTACACATTTGACGACGACAAAAAAGCTTATATCAAATTGGAAAAGATCAACAGCAGCATCAAGAGTATTGACGAGTTCATGTTGTACGATAGTACCTCGTGCATGTATAAAGTTGCTCCAGGTCAATATATTTTAGTTACCTCAAATGACGTCGAGGGAGATTCCAGAATTGCAGTGATTGCAAAAATATCTCAAAGGTACACCAAAAAGAATAAGCTTGAAGAATATGATGTTCAAATAAGGCGTGCCAAAGATTATGAGGTCACATCTTTACAACTGTTGGGTATAGGTGTAGACAGTGATCTTGATTTGCATGTTACCAAGGCAAAGCAGAGGTTGGCGAGCCAGTGGGATAGATGTAGGCTGGATATACATGGCCTGTATGAAGCACATCAAAAGAATCTTTCAAAGGAATCTTTCAAATAAGAGTTGCAAATGAGAGTTGCAAATGAGAGTTGCAAATGAGAGTTGCAAATGAGAGTTGCAAATGAGAGTTGCAAATGAGAGTTGCAAATGAGAGTTGCAAATGAGAGTCGCAAATAAAGAGTACGGGCTCCAGTGTTAAGTTCCATCTTTATGGGCAAACTCCGGTTCTTGACAGATTTGGTTCGTCTCTACTTCTCGCTCGTCTACGTATTTAGTTGTTCCTTGGTGTTTATACTTTAATTATTGTTTTTTAATCAAATCTGAATGTATTATTAGTAGAGTCGTAGGTAATTGTTTGTAAATTCGCACTCCTGAAATGCGTGTGGTGCTGCATGTAGACACCCTCACTTTTGACATGGTGATTCTAACATAGCATTTCCAATTTGATTGCAATCTCCTACTAATGAACATCAACGTAGACCTGGCAAAGGACACCCTTTGCAAGAATATACTCATATATGGGTATTGTAAGTATGACAATAAGGGGTGTGTCTTTAGCCACAACTTGAATAAGCCCAATTCTGTCTCTGCGGGCACAACTGATCCTTTAACAAATCAAAACAATGGAACTGGTCAACCCACTGGTAATATAACATCAAATCCTGCTCCCCCAGTTAATAATAACTCATTTAGTCATAACGCAGTGGTCTCTGGTCCCGGCAATAACAATCTGTGGCCTCAATCAACCATATCAGAACCTACACCCGTCACTGCCAACTCTACCACCACAGCGGCGGCGGCGACTATTGGAACAGGATCTGGAGCTGGAACAACCAAAAAATTCAATTTTAATACGCCATCATTCCAGCCATCTTCATTCCAATCATCTAAGTTTAGCAATTCACCAAAGATCAAAGAAATACCTACTTTTGTACCTGAAGGAGTTGAACAACTGTTCAAAAAATTCAATGTTTCTACTCCTTCATTCATGCCAGCATCTTATACACCAGAATCTCAATCTAACATGTATCTGGCTCCAAGCAGCCTGGAATTTTTCTCTCAGAGGTCATATCCTTTACAATATCACTTGTATGCTCCTGCTCCTCCTCCTAGATTGGCTGAAAGACTCCCCGCACATCAAACAAACGCTCAACAGATGTTTATTCCTAATAACTTACGAGAAAGACTCACTAAAAAAAATGAAGCCACTTTGCAAACAATGCCTGGTCTGACTTTACCTGAACATGTCAACGTTTACCATCTGTTGGTACCTTTGGATACTCAAATTGGAGCAAAGTCTAAAGTATTTGGTATGAAAACAACTAATTATAAAGTTTTTCTGAACAATGATGGTAATCCATATACATTACTTTGCGTGGATGATACTCAAATAAACAATGAACTTCCTTTCCATACTGCTAAGGCTTGGAGATCTATACTGAACTCCAATATAGTCAAGTATCATGAATCGTTTACCCTGATGGCGTTTGGAGGTAAATCTCCAACTCTTGTAATTGTATATGATTATTATCCTGATTCAAATACGCTTCAAGAACAACATATTATTAGAAAATTGGGTGGGAAATTACAACCTGTGACTGAAGAAGTTCTTATCAATTATATTGTTCAAATTAGTAGTGCACTTCAAGCAATACATTCAAGAGGACTTTCTGCAAGAGATTCACTTGATTTACTGAAGATTTTAGTCACTAATAAGAATCGAATTAGAATATATTCTCTTGGTTTAAGTGACATTCTTAAATATGACGAAACTTATGACGTTTGTGCTTCACAAAAGGAAGATATAAAGAAATTTGGTAATATCATATTAGATCTTGGTTTATCACTTTTACAACCAAGTATGAGACATGGAATTCAATCACTTCGAACTCTTTCAACTTTTACTGAAGGTTTTTTGATTCTTTTAGATAAACTTTTAAAATGGGATTCAAGTATTGATTCATTTATTGCACAAAACTTGACGGAACATTTACTCAAATTTAGTGATGGGTTACAAGTTAGTAATGATTTTATGGAACTGCAATTACTGACAGAATTAGAAAATGGTAGATTATTCAGAATTTTGACAAAGATCAATTTTCTTACAGAATTGGGAGAAGGACCTGAATGGCAAGAAAATGGGACGAAATATATTATTAAACTCTTTAAAGACTACATATTTAATGAAGTGAATGAAATTGGTAAGCCAGTTTTAAACTTACTGAGAGTTCTTACTTGTTTGAATAAGTTAGATGCTGGAGTTGAAGAGAAAATATTATTGATGAGTAAAGATGAAACTCAGTGTATGATTGTAAGTTATAAAGAAGTCAAAGAGATTATAGGGACAACATTTAGAGGCTTAATGAAATAGGAGGATCATAAAAGATGATAGAAGGTTAATACATAAATTAAAAAATTAAAAAAAAAATACATAATAGATAATTGACAATATTTTAAAGTAGATAAATTAATTAATACAGTAAAGTAAGGATAATAATACATTTAACTTGAGTTGATTCTATTTAATTTTGAGCAGAAACATACTTGACTTTCTTCATGATCATCATATTTGAATCATAAGTTGTATCGAAATTTCTTTTAAATAACAGTGGAACCACATGTTCGACGAACACAATTTTAGAACCAATATTGTTATTGAAATAAGCCCGGAAAATGATCAGTCTAACTTTAAGATTTAATGTTTGAAAGATCTTCTTCCAACGACTTAATTTCATATCAACAGAGTCAATAATATTATCAAATTGTACAGTGTTTTTATCCTTATTCTCAAGATCAATTTTTTGTTGGGAGATGAAATCATAACTGAAAATCATGAGAGTATTGCACCAGTTTTCATAAGTACTTGCGTTTAAATATAATTCATAATTTAACAGTTTTAAGACTTTGATTTCAATTTCTCTTAATTCTTTTACTGACAATTCACCATCATTGCTTTTCAGGCCACAAATTTTCAACCACAGTTTAAACAGATAGTTATAGTCTTGATTAAACTTCAGGGAAATAATAATAAGACTAAGGAAAAGCTTACGAGGACAGATATTTAATTTGTTGATATCCTCTTGACCAGCTAATTTTGTTAAATAGTAACAAGCAATCTGTAACAGTTGAATTGAAGTTTTCAGTCTTCTAAGAATTTCTACAATGAAAAAGCGAAGCTTCGGCTCATCTAATTCATTGTAAACCAATTTTAATAATTTAATAGCAGAATTAATTAAAATTAAGTTGAATTCGGATTTGTTAAGGTAATCCAGATAATAAGAAAACTGATTGGGGGAATAAGGCGAAGTCTGGGAGATTTTGACTTCAGGGGATGCTGGAGCAGTGGTTGGAGAGCCACCATCCAGCTCAACAGTTGAAAAAGTCGACAGGGGAGGGGTGACGATAGAAGAATCTTGTTGACTCATTATGTATCGTATCGTCTTGGAACAGGGGGGAAGTGTGTTTATGAATATAAACGTTGCTTTTTGTATGGAAATGTTTTGCTTTTCTTTCTATAAAATCCTCTTAACAAGAGGATGAACTAGAACATCTTGGGGGTTGATAATCCAACGATAATTCAAATAAAACAAATAAACTGACAGTAATAATATATACCTTCAAAAGACGTAACCAGCCGTCAAACCTAAACGCCAAAACCTAATAAACCTAAAATGAAAAAATAACCACAACAAGAGGAGTCTTGAGTAATTATTGGATGTAAATGTAAATGAAAAATGCTTAAAAAACTGTCTTATCAAGAGCAAGCTCAAAATTAGATAGTTTGATATGGAACAACTTTGGTGAAATTTGGGTCTTTTAATATACCCGCACCCGGTGAGTAGAAATGACTCAATTCAGAGGACGTGTGCAGGAAGTGAGTAATCTTGCACGGACAGATTAGAAAAACACACAAAAAACTGAAAAAAACTGACAAAAAAAGGACAAAAAAAAGAAATTCATGTAGTGTGAGTGAAACACCCAGGCGAAGGATCAGTCATCGTGAAGCAACTCAGCCGGAGAGAAGAAAAGAAGAAAGTAGGATGGTCTGGAGAATTACAAAGGTTGGAAAAGAAAACCTTGGCTCATCACTGTTTTTCCAATTACCAAGACTTATACTCGTCTATAAGTGTGGATGTTTTGTTTAGATAAGAAATTGTGGATGGGGTCGGGTGGGAGCATGTAGAAACCCACAGAAAAAAGTCTGGTTGGCCGGTGTTTATGTGCAGGAATGCAACCTTTCCATTGCCCTTTTAGTCTTTTAGTAGATATGACCCAGTGGGTTAGTTAGGGTTATATGCACGACGGCCACCGGCGATCTTGAACGCAAGAGTTAAGGGTTAATGTTAGTGGGAAGATAGACAAAACGCCACTTCTGACTGTTTCTGATGGCAAAACTATCCTAATCATGCATTAACGTCACCGGTTTGCCTTTGAAGCGTGATAAATCCATGTACGACCAACGTACGTTAATATAATGGTTTTGGGTCACGTGTGATCACTTTTGATTTGACTGACTAGATTAGTCATTATTAAAGTGCGGAACTGCGATGGGAACTGCGATAACGGCTCCCAGTGAGTTGCCTCGGATATATTGGGTGACGGTTTTGAGTTATGAGTAACGATTCTCTTTGAATCCTGACTTTAGATGCTAAGTTTCAATTTTACCCATATCGTTTACTTCGTTGAAATGTATCACTCTATTTCTTTCTCCCATTTAAAACTCTCTTCTCCCATCTATAACTTTCTTTTCTATCTAAAACGCTCTTCAATCTCTGCTACTCTTTATCAACACAAGTTTGCGTCTATTACCAAATTACTACCTCTATACATACAAACACCCATCGTTACCCCATCTTCCTTGGATCCCCAAAGGCATGAATCCCTCGTTCTCTTGGTTTACAATCTTATCCTCCAGTCCTCTCGATCTCACCGTTTTACTTATATTATATCCTCTGATATAAATTTCTCCATGCAACCCATCATCTTTCCCATCAGTTGCAACCAATTTAATTTCATCTGCTTGAGAAATACACCCATGGCTATATTGAACATCTAATACTCTATAATCATAGACATCAGTCAAAACAATAGCTCCTGCAATCCCAGGATATAGATTTTCAGTAATGATTCTCGTTTTCAAATATGCTCGAAATTGGTTTAAATCTGACAGTGTTAGCAATGGTTTATCTCCTATATTTTTGGTAAGGTAAATTAATCTTAAAGAATTATTTTTGAATGGGAAAATTCCCTTGGATAACAAATTAGTATTAATTCTGTGAAAAATTGAGTTGGAAATGCTTGTTTTAGGTACTAATGATGTAAACAGCTTTTCAGAAATAGATATAATAGTAGCTTTGGAAGTTTGCATCTCAAAAGTATTTGAATTTTGGAATTGAACTTGCAGTCCCGATATAAAAGTGGCCAAAAGCTTAACTATAGCATCAATATAATCATCGGTAGGTGAAAGGATAATTTCAACCGTATCTTTGCTAGAAAGGCTATGACTAAGAGGTAAATGCTTTAAAAATGAAGCAATTGCACTAACCAAATTAGACTGGGTATATAAATGATCAATTGCAATGCCACCTATTTTCCTTGACATTTTAATTGCAATGCCTTTGTCAAATTCGCGAATATACTTATTTTCATATTTAAAATGACCTTCATCTTTGGTAGATATAACCACCGGAATACCACCTATATTTCCATTTTCAAATCTCATTGTAGAACTAGTGGCTACATCAACTAAGTTGATGGTTATTTGATGGATTAAACATGTCATCATCGTCACCAATGACTGGCTTGTTTGAAAAAGATCTTTCCTATTCATTTCAATCTCTTTTATACCTTCTAATTGCGTCGATAATAATTCAATGCTCCTATTGAGAACATTGACCGAAATTTCCCAACCATCTCCAATGATTTTCCGGTTGATATCTGATCGTTTAGTTTGATTAATATAAACTTCCCATACATCTCTCATATTACCATTTCTAATTTTATAGTGATCATATCTTATAGCCAAACCACCTCGTAATCCATTTTCTAATTTACTAGACATATAAATACTAGATTCGTACTCTTTTCTGGTAACTCCCATTTCTGACTGCTGCTCAAGATACACATCGCTTACATCTCGGCGATGAATAATATATTGATTCCATCCCCAGTGTACAAGGAATACTGCCACCAAGGCAATCAAGATTTCCTCCCATTGCTCCATTATAGAATTCAATTTCCAACTATGTTAATTATAAACTTTGAGAACGTGAAATAAATGAGTTCCTAGCAAAAAAAATAACTTCCCGCTCCACCCTATAACCTTTTTTTTCAAGGTCGCTATACATTCACGCGTTATCGTATAAACCTGTATATCTCTAATTTGAACATGCCTTACAAACAAAAATAGTTTTGATATACTCAGAAAGCCTCAACCCACTTTCTCAATGAGGTTTACGCCTAAACTCCGAAGTGTATACCATCTTATGGTGCTTCTTGTTGTAGCATGGATCATAGTGTTTATATACGAGGAGAGATATAGACCGTACCTGGCTACGTCGAGCTGTCAATGGCCAGAGATTGTTGATCCTGGTACTGACGAGTTCCCTGCAGACTTGGAGGTTGCTCATATTTTATTAATCGCCGATCCACAACTCATCGACAACCATACATACCCGGGACGATGGGGGCCGCTTCTTAGTTTATCAAAGCACACGGCGGATATTTATTTAAAGAAAAACTACAGGCTGTTGATGAACAACCTTGTACCACAACACGTATTGTTCTTGGGGGACTATCTCGATAACGGACGTCTGTCCAGTCAATCGTACTATGAAAAAGAGTTGAAAAGATTCAACGATATATTCCGTAATAGAAACGCTGATACTTATTGGACCAATGTTCCGGGAAATCATGATATAGGATTTGGAGACGCGGTCAAATTACCTGCAAGAGAACGGTTCAATAGTGATTTTGGACCTAGTAATCAAATCATTGAAATCAACAACGTGGAATTTGTTTCCTTGGATAGTTTATCGTTGCTGAGCTCCAATATTGAAATCAATGGTCCTTCCCGAGTGTTTATTGATTCCATTGATAAGCAATACAAAAATAAACCTAGAGTTCTCTTATCTCACGTTCCATTATTCAGAGATCCGGAACAACAGACTTGTGGACCATTACGAGAGCTGAAAACTTGGCATATGTCTGCTGGGTACCAGTTTCAAAGTGTTTTGGATAAGGAGTTATCTACAGAATTGTTGCAGAAAATAGACCCGGATCTTATTTTCTCAGGAGATGATCATGACTATTGTGACATTGAACATGAACCGGTTATTAGTGGGGATGAACATCAGGCGCGTGAGATTACCGTCAAGCTGATCCTGATGGCCATGGGGATAAAGTACCCAGCTGTACAGTTGTTGAGTATTGGGTATAACAAGGCAGAAAAGGTTGAAAGTTCAAGATCTAGAACTCACTATGAAACTGAAATATGCTACCTTACTACTCCATATATTGACATATTTACCTATGTGGTGATGGCCGTGGTTCTGGGATTGATTCTTTTATGGTGGAACCTTTCACATAGACAAAGCAGCAGGTTCAATTCTTATTTACCCATTGGGACTGGATTCCCTGGGTCTGGGGTCCGAGAGCCTTCTAATTCTATAAAGCTTCTGAATTTTTTGCGAGCAGAGGAAGCGCCAGAATTGCCTAAAATGCCTACTTCCCTATATGAAAGACCTAAAGATATCACCAAATATCAGAAATTTTACCATGACATATCTCAAAACCTTCAAAGATGTGGTGTGATTGGGTTTTTCAAGCATAGTGCGCTTATGGCCATTACCGTTATTAGCATATATTACTTTGGATTTTGTCTTACTATCTGAGAATGAATAATCAGAGAATGAATAATCAGAACGGGAAATACATACCGAGAATAAACGAAGAATTATGGTAGAGAATTATGGTGGAAAATTATTTATGTAGCCACGAGGATATTCAGCTAACGGTATTTATAAGACTTCAAAACAAGCACCATCTCCTCTTCTGCGCACTATACATTGTCTCTTCCTCTACGCACTATAGCATTTTATGGTGGTAGTTTTTTCGTATTTATGTACCCCCAGTTTCAAAATGTCGCATACTTTCCCCTTTGATATAAACTGCCGCAAATGTGGGACCTCCGTTCTATATAATAACTCTCATTGAATTTACCCCTTTGCAATGCAAATAATTCCAAATTTGTCTTCTATATCCTTCAAACATGGGTTGTGTGGCCTCGACTGAACAACTGGACGATGAATCCTCTCCGTTCATGCAAGAAAGACGAATCAATGAGATGATAGAGAAACAGATTCAAGCCCAACAGCAAAATGAAAAAACAATCTTCAAAATCCTTATGTTGGGGGCGGGAGAAAGTGGAAAATCCACCGTTTTTAAACAACTTAGGTTATTGCATCAAGGAGGTTTTTCAGAAAGAGAAAGATTACAATATGCCCAGATTATATGGGTGGACCTTATTCAACTGATGAAGATTTTGATCACTCAGGCTCGTAAATTAGGCATTCTGCTTGATTGTGATGATCCTAATAATCTGAGTTTATTTAAAGCAAAGCAAATGATATTGAGAGTTGACCCATTGAAACAAATTCGTGCAGATGTAGCGGGTGGGTCTGAATTCTTGAAAGATTATGTTATTAAATATTCAGATCAGCGACAAAAGAAATCCAAGAGTAATGTTGAATCAGAGTCTCTTATCGGGCTGACTACTTTTAACGATGTTCAAATTGAGACCAATGAAAATCCACAGAAACCTTTGGATCTGTACAATGAAATTAAAAGTCTTAGTGGAGAATTACAAAAAGTACTGAATTTTCAAACTGAACAATACACTAAAAAATCAATTGCAGAAGCGGTTTCTTTACTCTATCATAATGATGGTGGTATTTCAAAAGTTCTTTCCCAAAAAAATCATTTCCAATTAGAACTGAATGTGAGCTATTATTTTGAAAATGCAGAGAAGTTTTCTCAACCAAAGTACTTATGTTCCAACCAGGATATTTTAATGGGGCGTATAAAAACCACTGGAATTACTGAACTGGTTTTCAATATTAATCTGTTCAAATTCCGAGTTTTGGATGCTGGAGGACAACGACTGGAACGTAAAAAGTGGATTCATTGTTTTGAAGGAATTTCAACTATTTTATTTGTAGTGGCGTTATCAGAATATGATCAGAATTTATTTGAAGATGAAAGAGTGAATCGAATGCATGAGTCAATAATACTTTTCGATTCTTTATGTAATTCAAGGTGGTTTGCAAATACTCCATTTATCCTTTTTTTGAACAAGATTGATATTTTCAAAGCTAAACTTAGTAGGCTGCCCATCAACCTTTATTTCCCTGATTATAAAGGAAATCCTCAAAATCCAGACGAAGTGATTGCATTTTTCACCGATATATTCTTAAAATTGAATCGGACCAAGAAACAAATATATGTTCATACCACTTGTGCAACTGATACAAGTTCAATGAAGTTTGTTCTAGCAGCAGTAACCGATGTTGTAGTTCAACAAAGTTTACAAAGCAGTGGCATTATATAAACCTAAATTGTGTCTATTATATAAAAACAAATATACTACAAGAAAGATTTTTCAATCGTATGTATAAATTAGAAACATATCTACTATGCAATTACCATCTCATCATGGCCATGTCGTTTCTGTTACGCATGTAATCAAGAAGACCTTCGATTTGACCAGTACCAGAGATAACAATATCTTGATCCCAGAGAGAAGCTTGAGCCCAAGCCTTGACGTCCTTGGTGGAGATAGAATCAATTCTTTGCAAAGCTTCTCTAGCAGAAGCTCTGTGACCGAAAAGAACCTTGGAACCAATGTCATTGGTAATGGCAAGAGGCAGAGATAACTCAGCTAAAATTTGAGTCTTGACTTGAGCCTTGGCACGAACAATCTCAGCATCAGTAACAGAAACAGAAAGTCTGTTCCATTCCTTGATGGCGAAGTGACAGAAATCATCAATTTGATAAATGTTCAGAATTTCAGCTTGGAAACCCCATAAACCAGTGTCAGAGTAAGACTTCAGGAAGTGAGAGTACTTGTCAACGATGTGATAATCTTGAACAATTGAAGTCAACTTTGGAGCGGTGAATTGAGCGTGAGCGCTGGTAGCATCAAATGAACCAACAACAGCGGCAGCAACCTTGGCGACGTAGTAAGCTGGGGAGTTAAGAGCTTCACCTTCGGCGGCAATGGAAATGTAGGCTTTGTCCATGGTGTCATCTCTCATTCTAACTTCCGAACCAAGGAAAGTGGCAGGACTGAAAGATAATTTAGAACCTTGCTTTACTTTAAGGTTCTTTTCAATGGCATCAACCAAAGTATCATGATTGAAGTTACCAGAAGCTGCAATTATAATGTTGTTAGAAACAAGACCCTTTTCAGCAAAACGAATAGCATCAGAAATTTCCAAATCTGGGACGGAATCTTCAGTACCAAAAGTTGGTAAACCCAAAGAGTAACCTTGGTAAGCAGAAGCATTTAAATGTTCAGCGACCTTGGCTTGTGGGTTGGCTTCAAGGGCAGCAGCAGAAGCAAGTAATTGAGACTTGAACTGAGCAAAGTTAGCCTTTTCAAGGGTAGCAGAATAGTTAGAAACAATGTCACTAATAGTTTTAGCAGCAGATTCTACATTATCGTTGGACAGTTGAGCAACAACAGCGTTGGATTCCTTGGAGTTGACAGAGGTGACCAATACATCCTTGGCTTCAGAAGAAGACAAAATGTTGGTGGTCAAAGAAGCAATACCGTTAGATAAAGAGTATTCGGCACGAGAACCACCCTTGAACCAAGCTCCAACAGCTGAAGATTGAGCGAAAGGGTTGACTTCGGTTGCAACAGTGACACCATTTGACAACGTGGTGAACTTGGTCTGTCCGGTGGCTGCAGTGGATGCAAAACGACGACCGGCTACAACAGCAGAACGAGCAGATGGACGGAACATTGGGAGTTTCTTGTTGTAAAAGTGTTGAAGAATCTGTTTTTCGATTCCTGCAGAGACTATATTGGTTTTCGTTTTCAACACGAAAGGGCCAATCATAATAGTGGGAATTATTGGTGTACGTTTTTGGTGGTGCGATTTGGAAAAATAAAATAAAAATAAAAAAGATTGAATTTTTGATTTGGTTTTGTGTCCGAAATGAGATGGATTAGTAGGAGATGAGTGAATGATGGGTCGGTGAAAGAATCAGCATGTTGGTAGAAATGAGTTAGTAAATGAGAGAGTTGAGGGGTATTTTAGATGCTGGATGGTAGCACTCAGCTATGTATTGTAGTCTCTCAATTGTCCAGCAAGCTAATATTAAAAGGATTGGATGTGCTTGCATGCACTGGTAAATACTATATTTGTCATAAAAATACCATTGACAGATAAAAACTCGCACAACTAAATTGAGTAGTTGACGATAATAAATGCTAATTTATAATACTACTGATCCTTACACTCAACGATTAGATTGTAATAATAACTGAAAGTAATACTCAACATTCATACTGAAGTTTGTACATATACTCTTTACAATTGCTTTATCTAGCAAAATTATAGCGCATAACTATTCGTCCTAATAAAATATCTATTATTGATAGTCTCCGTATAAACTTGAAAGATCATAATCATACATGTCCTCATCCAAGACCATTGTGTCTTTCAACTGTGCCTCAATGAAATCCCCACTTAATATATAGAAATCTTCTCCCGGTGTAGGCATAAGACCCGTCGACACCCGCGCTGCAGATAACGATACATCGTTAAGTACTCGCTTCCACACTCCACTACAATTGCTCGATTTAGAGCTTGGAATTTCGTCAAGAAGAGGTTGCATGAAATGTTTGGAAAGAGGTCGAGGAGGTAAAGTAGGCGCCCTTTTCTCTTCTTCTATACCTGTCCCCGCAGAGATTCCTATGCTTGTTTCCATGCAAATATCTTTTAAATCACCGAGAAAGTCATTTGGTTTGTTTTTCCCACCACTGACTGCCGTTTCATTTGCCCTATTGGCACTACTCAACTGTAACATGCGCATTATTATACTTCTCTTGATCTCTTTTGGCTGCGAAAAACATTCACACTCAATTTTTTCTGGTTCGGTATCTTCTTTCACATTAGTGTTGCATTGCTTGGAACAACAGTTGGCTGTGTATGGGTCCAGTTTTTTCTCCAATGTAAGAAACTCCCCTGGTTTGATCAAATATGCGTCGTGAGGCTGCGTACGAAGTGACAATAATAGCTTGTTCCCCATTTTTGTGGATATAACTCTATGGTTTTTGTCATTGCTGTACCATTTCTGTAGCAAATTGACTTTAGTGTAACCTAGGCGGTACCGCATGTCATGGTAGTTCTCTTTGAGCAAATAAAGTACCATCTATACGTTTATGGAGAAAGATATATAGAGTAGTTGAGTTGAAGCACGAATTAACTGATACAAACAGTGGAAACTAAAATGTACAAACACAGAAGGAAAAAAAAACGTTTCAACCACAAGAATACATGAAAATTACTGTTTATTTGATCAAAAAGAAGAGGGACCATCAAAAATAGGGTTGAACTAAAGAAATGACAGAATATTAGCAAGCCTAAGATGTTTATGCCTGCTATGAGATCTTTTAAATTTTGATGCGCCACTCTTAAGCACTACTCTGATTTCACAAACCACAAATCACGAGCCACGAGCCACGAGCCATAAATCCAGCAGATTTAAATGCAAGCTACAACTGAACCGAAACATCTCCAGCTCCAACAGAATGCAAATACTCAACCATAAATCGTCTACAAAAGTCAGCTTCACTACATGCAGCCAATTAATTCTCTATTATATATACAGGGTTAAAGCTTAATAAAAGCTCTTTGGGACAAAGCTTGCTTATGCATCATGGATCTTTTATCAAAACCTGCCAGCTTACCTTCGAAAACAGAAACAATCTCTTCAGCGAGTCTGACGGCCAAATCCTTGGATTTCTTTTTATCAGAACCTTCAATGAGCCATTTGATGGCAAATCTATTTCTTTGCTTTTGATTCAATGGGAATGGGACAATTCTGTTCTTGGCGGTACCAGTTTTTTCAGTTCTGGTGGAGAACAAAGGACCCAATTTTGCAATGGTTTCACTTAAAACTTCCACAGGATCTTTTCTAGTTTTCAAAGATACCATATATAATGCTCTGCTTACAATTTTCTGGGTTTGCAGTTTTCTACCACTTCTCATTAAATAATTAACAAGACTTTCAACCAACGGATTGGTGTAAGTTGGAATTGGATACTTCAACGCTTGTTCAAGTTCCAATTTCTGTTGTTCAGTGGGGACAAATTCTTTAGATAAAAATGCCACAGGCTTTGCAAGTTGTTGAAGGTAAAGTTCAGTTTCCGTTTCAGCAATATCAGTACCTTTCTTCAATTTTTGTAATGCATTCAACCATTCATCGAGATCTTCTTCTTGTATGGAATCCTTGTCGATAGGGTATATTTGAGAGGCCAAAGACAGGGTATTTTGTGTAGAATTAAAACGGGTAGCCACAAAGGTTGATGGTTGGAAACAAACCGGACTTATCCTGGCTCTGGCAAGCGTTCTAGTGAGTTTCAACATGGCCTGGTTTTGAGAATATATGGATGAAAGAAACGACAGTGAAAAATTGAGGTTAGTTAGAGACAGGATCGCGTGTACCGGAATGTACGCACACATCTAGATTGCATGCGTAACTAGTAGTCCGAATTTTATTTATTCAATTTATTTATGATCAACTTTCAATTTTAACAAAGGGAAAGAAATTTAAAATCCATAGTAAAGTAGTAAAGGATCCAAATTGATAGCAATATAATTTATTGGCAATAGCCGTGGTTCATCAATATTCGGCATCGTTAAGTATTAAAATCACATTCAGACGACTTCTTTATGTATTCCGCCTCAGTATTCCACCCGTCCATCGCCCCGATGTTCATCCTCCTCCTTTTCTTATTCCCATTCTCCATGTTATATCCTTCAGAAATGCACAAAAGCTTCTCTCCATGTTTTACATAAAAATTTCGCTACTATCTATAGAATAAAATCCATTAATTACTGTCACATAACTGTTTTTCGATTGTTAATTTTTTTCTTTTTTCCGTTCGCTCCCTTAACTTTGGTAACTGCAAAAACCTAAAAAACTATCGTAAACGCGACTCTATCTAAACATGGCTGTAACAGATTCAGAGCAAATATTGAGCACCACGATGCGGACGCGCAAGTTCCAAGGAGACTGGGAGATATTGCGAGATCACATAGGGTATAAAATCCATCTGTTACCCTTTTCCGATCAAGCCCAAGCCCAGAAATCCAAGTACCGAATAATACACAAGATTAATGGTTTCCAAACAAGTGCCCCCTTCACCATCGTAAGAATAGCTGAGTTATTGGTGGACCCTGAAGGACAGGGATATCCATTGAACTCCGAGATAAACGTACAGAAATACTTGAACTCTTTGAATCAAATGGTATGCGTGGAATCGCTGGTCATCGATTTCCCAGCACCGACGTTTCAACAGCCGCAGCAACAACAAAAATGTAATGATCTGAACGTCGACATGGTGGAAATCCCATGGTTAAAAAAGCACGTCGTCACCGATAAGATACTTGTAGACCAAGATATCAGTGATGAAGAACTGGAAGATAGAGAAGAACATGGTATGGAGGGAGAAGAATTGAATAAAGATGAACAAGATCAAGAATTAGGAATGGGACAAGATCTCGACGAAGTGCGAAGCCAGCAAGTAGCATTTGAACCAATCAAACAAAATCATCAACCAACAAATGGTAACAATCAATTCCCATATACTAGTGGTCGCAAACATCTTCAAGATAATGAACTTGAACTGAATACAACCCCTCTGGAAGGGAGTGATATTAAACGACCAAGAACCAATTCTACGGAAGATATGGATATTTCAAACAATACATTTGAAGAAGATCGAATGGATGTAAGTTCAGATAATATATTTGAACTGCCAGAACGAGAATTATTGAAAGCCAGCTAATGATCATATGATTAACGAATGTATTTATTATGTAAACTAAATTATTCCAAAACCAAACCAAACCAAAACTTCTACATATTGTATTGTACAAATATATGTTACACAAATCTTACAAGTCTCTTACTTAACTACTAATACAAAGTTTCTAGAACTGGAAGTAGATGGTTAAATTCTAGATGGAGATCTAGATCTTGAATCGGTAGCTCTAGATCTTGAATAATCTCCATTAGATTCATAATCTCCATTAGATTCAGGTTTCAGGGGAATATAAGTATCAGTTTCCACTCTTTTCTTACCCCTACCACGATCATTATTTCGTCCTCCTCGACTGGTAGAATTATAATTATTTCTTCTCTCGTTACCACCACCTCTTCCTCCTCCCCTGTAGGATTCTCGGCGTGTATCACGACCACCACCACCTCTTTGACGACCTGCATCTCTCCCACCTCTAAAGTTCTTGCCCTTATAATATTTTGGAACAAGATTTCCATCTCTATTAGAAAGAATATGATTAGCCAAAATAATATCTTTATCGGAGTCCTTAGAGTATTTGAGTTGCCATTTCCCATCTTTAGGTCCTTTATCTTCTTCAAAAATCCATTGATTGATAGCTTTAACTGGAATATAATCAACATATAATGGTAACCGTTGAACCATCGAAGAAAATTCTTTCTTTGGAAGTGGAGGATTTGCAGCAGCAGGATCTTCTTCATAATCTTTTGATTCTTTTTCAAATCTTTCAGTTTCAACCTTTTCAAATTCTTCTTTTATTACTTCGTCTTCTTCTTGCAGTGGATAAATAGAACCATTCAATCTTTCCCTAATAAATTCAGAACCTTCTTCATTATTGATAAGAACAATTCCATGGGTTCGATCCCGGTTCAACCAAGCTCTTTCAACCGAATAGGAACCGCCTTCCTCTGCCAACTTTCGAAGATAGATTTGTAAACTACTAGCATTGATTGGCTTTCTTAGATTTCCGATAAACAACGCTCTTGTCTTTTTAAAAGCTGGAGTATCCAAAACAGGATAAACGTAATCTTCATCCAGGGACGTAGAATTCTCCATTGAAAGACCCACATGATCACGACGTACTGGAGATCTGACTTCAATCGCTTCCAGCTCTTGAGACTCCATGGTCACAGTGCTAGATATGTCGTCTTCAAGTTCGATGTCAGACATTTAATTAATGAAAACCGTTGATAATGTGCAGGGAAATGTTAGTAAATATCAACAATTAACAACAATCTTGTGAAGGCGCGTGGTGGATATTTTGACCAAAAAGTTTAAAGCCAAAATCTGGTGTGAAAAAGAGGCGGAATTAAACCGATCAAGGGGTGGAGGGAAACGAGACAAACTTGATCCATTGAAAGATAGATCAATTCTCAGTACAATGAACATGTCAATTGATGATCAACTATATACTTGCTGTTCTTCAATCCACTACTGTGGGTCACCTAGTTTCATTTCAGAGATGGTTTTCGTGTTAAAGAATAATCTAAAAGATTAAATTGTGGGAACCAGTGTCAAAAAAAAAAGAAAAGAGCGTTAAAAAAAAGTTAAAAAAATATTCACAACGAAGGCTTTAACCCTGTCAGACATAGGGCTAAAATAAACAATAGGAAAGTTGTCGTACAGTACAATTATACGAGAAAAAATGTTCATAATTTTGTATATGTATATTTAGATGCTTTGATATGGTATGATGAATCGATGGTAAGAAGCATCGTTTGTTATGCCCCTCCTTTTGATAAGAACGGTTTTTCAACGTTTCAGGGCAAAAAATAAACGGTAGGTGAAACTGGGAAGCCCGCAGTCGGTAAAATAACTGAGCAAAGAAGATGCGGAGATGAAATGCGGAATGAATTCGGGTAGTGTAAATGAAATGCTCCCACTTAGGAGGGACAACGAAAAAAAGCTCTCCCACTTAATGAAAACGAGACATTTGTAGACATTTTCAGACATTAAACACACACTTGTAGACATTAGACATGTAGACACAGCACCAACACATAGTCATAAAAGCTACCTCGAATAATCTTATCATTCTTTAGCAATTCTCCCTCACATCTTAAGCGTTCCAAATAGTCTGCAACAACGAAAACATTCCATTATCGTTGGTTTCCATTAAATAGATCCCATACATAGAAGTAGCAGTCCCTAAAGTAAGCAATCTACTAGCGTACTTATGCCAAATTCCATATCTTCTCTTTTGAATATAATCGATGATACACACCTTGAATCCAGCATGACAATGCATTAAGAGTAAAACACAGAAAGCAGAGTCAAACATAGGGTATTCCACTCCTCCAATAAACGGAGACATCACCAAAGGAACCATACCAACGGTGATCATTCTTTCATAAGTCCAGTGATATCCACCTTCATAGTAATTGGCCATAGGCGGGACATACGCATCGTTGACGGTCCCCACAATGTTTCCAGGGGGTTGTGAAATAAGCTTAAATTTAGAAAAGCTTGGAATCAACTTCAAACTACGGAAAGGCGATGTGTGGAACGATCTGAACGTCACTAAGCGACTCATTATGTTAGTGGAGTATGAATGAATGTAAAGAAAAAAAAAGAAGGTGAAAATTTAAAAAAAAAAGAGCGAAACAGAAGTCAATGAAAAGTAAGCACTGGGGGGGTTGATTGAGATCCAGTATAATTCCACGCACCTGGATGGAAATAAGGATATGAGTACTCGTTTCAATTATGTAGATTGATAAATATTCTGCGGTGTATCCAAAGGATGAAAATTGTTTTTATCCATCTAGTTTGATCTGATTGATAAATCTGTTTTCGGTGTCTGACTTATTCGCTGCAATTTAAATTTTCGTGCTCACTGCACCACGAGAATTTAACAGACTCAAATGAATTTACCATGAGTTAACCCATAGATTCACCACAAACTATGCATGCATTTAAGTTCATTTTTGACCATGACGCCTATACAAAGTGGATTTTACATGTTTTCACACGTTTGAAAGCATTCTTTTTTTCATTACATTTGGCTTTTCTTTTTGATTTCATTGTCTTCCTCTCTTCTTCAATATCTATCCACTCTTTACTCTACATTTCGCCTAATACAAGTTTTTATTCGTCTATATATACATGATTACCAGGATGCTTTCTTGACACCAGGGATTTGGCCAGCACGAGCCATGTTTCTGAAGGTGGTTCTGTTTAACTTGAACTCACTATGCACAGAGTGCGCATTACCAGAGGAAACACATCTGTTCTTGATTTGCGTGTATGAGGTATATTTTGGCATGGATACCAATTGCAATTGCGCTTCCACTCTGGCTCTTGGAGGTAACTCGGTGTTTCTAGCAATATATTTCAAAGCATTACGGGTGACTTCGTTCTCGGCATACTGGATTCTCTTGAAATGATCTCTGATTACTCTTCCATTCAAGTATGAATGCTTAGGAAGGTCCACCTTGACCGGGAATCTAAAAGGCATGATAAAGGGTGAATGTGAAAAATGAAAGGTGAAAAATGAGATTTGGGTTGGAAAGATCAGAAATGAAGTAGAAAAAAAAAAACAAAATGCAATTAATGAAAAAAAAAAAAACAAATACCCACACACAATTTGGATCACTATTTCATAGTGATCACACTGAAAGAATGACATTGTATTATAATCTGTAGAGATATTGAGCTCAGATTAAGTCGAGCAGTCAACAAAACTGTCAAGTATTTCTAAATATAATAAAAAGCAAGGATTTCTATTTGAGTGCCAAATTTAGCCGTGCTCATTTGTCATCCTACTTGACCTCATGACTAATTTTCTCAAATTATAAATCATCCACTTAACACATTGAAAATTGGGATTGAAATCTACTTTTGAACCCATCGATCGTTTATATTACAAGCCGATATCATCCAAGCATGTTTACCGGGCTCATTGAACATATAGGTACAGTTTTACAATACACATCTGAGGATGCCACTGGAGGTGTCACTATAACCATTGGAGAAGCAGCTCCAGTACTTGGAGATGTCCATTTGGGAGATTCCATTGCAACTAATGGTGTGTGTCTCACAGTAACTTCATTTGATGAAAAGAAAACTAAATTTAATGTAGGGGTCGCACCAGAAACACTTCGCAGAACTGATCTTGGAGATTTGCAACCAGGATCCAAAGTCAATTTAGAAAGAGCCGTGACTTCAGATGTCAGAATGGGAGGTCATGTGGTTCAAGGACATGTTGATACAGTAGCTACTATAGTTAAAAGAGAACCCGATGGAAATGCGATTACTTTCACTTTCGAGTTAAGAGATAAACAGTACATTACTTACATAGTGGAGAAGGGGTTCATTGCTATTGATGGTACATCTTTAACTGTAACTCATGTAGATCATGACAAAGCTCAATTTCTGATCATGCTTATCAGTTATCTGCAAGAAAAAGTGGTACTTACGCTGAAACCATTACAGGGTACAGTCAATATTGAGGTTGATTTGACGGGAAAATTGATTGAAAAGCAAGTAGAATTAAATTTGGCGGCTCAAATAGATAACCAAGACAGTCCTTTGGTAAAGTTGATTGAAAAGATTATTGAAAAGAAGCTAGCCAAATAATGAAAATTGATTGAAATCTAGAGAAGGTGAAAAACGATGAATTGGCTGAATTGGTAATTTTTCTGTCATTTATTGGACTGAATCTGTTATATAGTATAATAAAATGATAATTCAATCTCTACAGGCTGTACAACTATACTAAAATGCTATTCACTATCTATCATATCATACTGCTGCTTAGAGTTAAAGAGGACTGTGTACTGTGCATCAATAGAGAGTAAAAAATACCTGCACACAACCCCCGGGGCCCCCAATCCCACTGTGCAGTCGTGTACATACGATGGCAAAGCGCACAAATATTCAACAAGTCTAACAACCACCAACATGGATATTATATTAGGCATTAGAGTCCAAGATGGGACCATCATCGCCACCTCAAAGGCTGCTACCAGAGGGATTTCCATTTTGAAAACCACAGATGATAAAACAAGGGTCTTGAACTCTCACAATCTCGTTGCCTACACTGGTGAAGCAGGAGACACCGTTCAATTTGCTGAATACATCCAAGCCAACGTACAACTTTACACAATGAGAGAAAATGATGAAGAACTCTCTCCCAACGCCGTGGCCTCGTTTGTAAGAAACCAATTGGCCACTCTGATCCGTTCAAGGAAACCATACCAAGTGAATGTATTGCTTGCAGGGTACGACACCAAAACCAATAAATCTGCGCTTAATTGGATTGACTATTTGGGAACTAGAGCTGAATTACCCTACGGTGCTCATGGATATGCTGCATTCTATTGCTCTTCTCTTTTGGATAAACACTACCGTAAGGATATGACCGTGGAAGAAGGTCTCCATTTGTTGGACTTATGTTTAAAAGAACTTAAATTGAGATTGCCCTTCGATTTCAAAGGTTGTTTTATAAAGGTTGTAGACAAAGAAGGTATTAGAGAAATTGATCAAACTGCTTCTGCTCTTGCTCCTGTTGCTGTTTGAATATCTAAATCAAATCTTTGATGTCGTCCCTTTATGAATAAACTTGTTGATGTGTGGTAGGTGGTAATGTTAGTAGTGCATATACGTTTTCTAGAATTTTCCCTTGTAGAAGCCATCCATTGCAAATGTTTTTTGTATTCAAGACATTCAATTTAAAAGATTATAATTCATAAAAGCTTTCTTATGGGGATCTCTGAGTTGACCAATCAATACCTTGGGATTGAAGATGATTCCATAGTAGGTTTTATTCAAAATTTGTACTCAGAGTCTCAAGGGGTTGATTATGCCTCTCGGTTGCAAAGTTTCCAATCTATAGTCCGAGATAATGGGGGTGAAGATTTCCCAGCTGAGTTTGTCACTAAGGTATTCGACGAGTTGCAACCTAAGGTGAAGGCGGAGGCCCACAATTTCCCGGCTTTGGCTATCTCTAATTCCAAGCCCATGGCTTCTCTAACTGTGAAGAAAGAGCCAGAAGTGAAGTTGGAATCACAAGATGAAATGCATTCGATGCCACCACTGATAACCCAAAGCCACGTTCGACAGGTGAAAAGGGAACACATAAAACAAGAAAAGCTAGAAGTAGGTCACATTTACCAAGGGTACGTGACAAAGTTGATGCCATATGGAGCTTTCATTCAAATTCATAGGTTCAGTGGATTATGTCATGTGTCAAAGATATCTGCCGATGGTTCTAGAACAGAACACCCCCATGACGTACTTAAACTCAATCAGCAAGTGTTTGTACGTGTAGAAAACATTGAAACTGGCAAGCGTGATAGAATTACTTTGTCAATGGAAGGCATTGTTCAAGAAACTGGCGAGGAATTTGAACGTGGCCGTAAAAGAGATCGGTATAAGGAAGATCTCGAGAGAAACACCAAAAGACGTTTGACATCTCCTGAAAGATGGGAAATTAAGCAGCTTATTGCTTCAGGAGTTGCTTCAGCCAAAGATTATCCAGAATTGGAGGATGAAGATGAAGACATCCCCAAGACTGATAACGTTGATGTTGACATAGATATAGAGCTCACAACAGAAGAGCCAAAGTTTTTGAAGGGACAATCCAAAAATAAGGCTGTAGAACCCAACAGGCTCGTTCAAAACCCACAGGGTTCTTTAAACAGAGTAGCATCTCAAGGATCTCAATTGGTACGAGAAATTAAGGAAACACGATTCAAAGAACAAAAAGAGATAGAAAAATCTGAACGAATTGAAAGAGCCAAAGGCTTGTCAACAGCAGACCCACTTTCTAAAGTAGAACAAGAGACCACTAAAGCAATTAACGAATGGCGAAAGATACAAAAAAATGTGGACTACGGTAAAAGAACTGCTTTATCTATGAAAGAACAACGTGAGACTCTTCCGGTGTTTTCCATGAAGTCTGAAATTTTAGAATCAGTCAAAAACAATCAATTTTTAGTTGTTGTTGGTGAAACGGGTTCAGGTAAAACTACTCAAATTGTTCAATATTTGGCAGAAGAAGGATTTGCTAAGAAAAAATTAATCGGTTGTACTCAACCAAGAAGAGTTGCTGCCGTTTCAGTTGCTCAAAGAGTTGCAGAAGAAGTAGGATGTAAAGTAAGCGAAACAGTTGGTTATACGATACGATTTGAAGATCAAACAAGTCCAGCCACTGTCATTAAGTATATGACAGATGGTATTCTTCAAAAGGAGGCGATCAACGATCCTGATATGTCTAAATATTCGGTAATTATGCTTGATGAAGCGCATGAAAGAACCATTGCAACAGATGTATTGTTTGTACTATTAAAAGAAGCGGCTGCCAGAAACCCCGATTTAAGAATTATCATCACTTCAGCTACTCTTGATTCAGATAAGTTCAGTAAGTATTTCAACAATTGTCCTATTATGAATATTCCAGGTAGAACATATCCTGTTGAGGTCATGTATACGAAGGAACCAGAAATGGATTATTTGGCTGCTTCGTTAGATACAGTCGTACAAATCCATATGTCAGAAGGTCCAGGTGATATTTTGGTCTTTTTAACTGGACAAGAAGAGATCGACATTGCATGCGAAAACTTATACTCAAGAATACAAAACATGGGTTCAGTTATAGGGGAATTGATTATTCTTCCCGTTTACTCAGCACTCCCTCAAGAAATGCAAAGTAAAATATTTGACCCTACCCCAGAAGGTTCAAGGAAAGTTGTTATTGCCACTAACATTGCAGAAACATCGATTACAATTGATGGAATTCATTACGTTGTAGATCCGGGATTTGTAAAGGTAAATGCTTACGATCCTCGTTTGGGGATGGACTCTCTTGTTATTCAACCTATATCTCAGGCCCAAGCTCGTCAAAGATCAGGTAGAGCAGGAAGAACTGGTCCTGGTAAATGCTACAGATTATATACTGAAACAGCTTTTAACAATGAAATGTTGCCAACGACAATTCCAGAAATCCAACGACAAAATCTTACGTCAACTTTACTCATGTTGAAAGCAATGGGTATTAATGATTTGATCCGATTTGAGTTTATGGATCCTCCCTCAAATAATGCATTGATTTCAGCACTTCAAGAATTATTCACACTTCAAGCTTTGAATGATGACGGAGTTATAACACCTGCTGGGCGTCAAATGGCCGACTTTCCTATGCTGCCAGCATTAGCTAAAACTCTAATTGCTCTGGCAGATTATGGATGTTCACAAGAAATTGTTACAATTGTCGCTATGCTTTCGGTGCAGACTATTTTTTATAGACCGCGCGATAAACAAGCCAAAGCAGATGCGAAGAAGGCAAAATTTCACAGTCAACATGGTGATCATTTAACGTTATTGAATGTGTATAACGGTTGGGAACGTAATGGATACTCTCGTCAATGGTGCCAAGAAAACTTCATACAAGAGAGAAGTATGAGAAAAGCTCAAGAAGTGAAGAAACAGCTCATGCAATTGATGAGAAAATCTAGATTGCAAATTGAACTGTGTGGTTTGAGTTTAGACAGAGTACGAAGAGCATTATGTTCAGGATTCTTCAAATATTCTGCAAAAAGAGATCCTCTTGATGGTGGTTATAAACTGATAATTGAACAGACACCTGTACATTTACATCCACTGCTGTCACTTTTTTCTAAAAATCCAGAATATGTCATATATCATACATTATTGCTTACCACCAAAGAGTACATGCAATGCGTCACTACAATCAATCCTAAATGGCTTTTAGAAGCAGCACCATCATATTTCAAAGTGGCCGATGCATCGCTGATCAATAAAATGAAACTGAACCAGAAGATCAACCCACTTTTCAACAGGTTTGCCGATGATCAAAATTCATGGCGATTGAGTACCCACAGTGCTAACAAGGCAGCAGCACTTCGTCAATTGAGCGAACAATAATGGAACTTTACAAAAAGTCCAATTATGAGAAACGATATTTTATAGAACTACACATATATAATAATTAATTGCATAGATGAAGTATTGTAAATGTATTCAAGACGTATTCATTTTTTACAAATAGTAATGGTGCATTTCTCAATCGGAATTTTTGTTCCGGCTCCAAAATATGTAGCCTAACGTTCCATGCTGCAGTATTTGTGTGCCTACATTCTCGGCTCGGCAATTGAGCGGTTGATATATATGCAGAAATCAGCAGAAATCAGGTCCAGTACAGACATGTAAAATTTGTATTATGCGCTTCAACCCAAAGTGGTGTTTTGGACACTACGTTATGACCGAAGTGAAGTAACCGTGTTTGAACCTTGTTTTATCAAAGGGTAAAATATTGGTTAGGAGTTAGAAAAATAAAAAATCAAACAATACTCTAATTAAACGAATACTGAACAAGACATTGATGAAAAGGCTATCATACACATATTGTTGGGATATGCATGCATGTGTAGTAACTATTGCAATGGGGTTCTTGTTGGATAGCACGACCAGATACTTAGTATTGGTCAATACTTCCAGATCCATAAACTTTATTTAAACTCCCCATACTCTGGATACATTAAATCAATGACATGTGAGGCAAATTTACCCCACTGTTTCATGTTAAATAAAAATCGTTTATGGTGCTTTATCAAAACACAAACGAAATAAATTCTTTTTTTTTTCTTTCTTTCTTTCTAATTCAAGAAAAGGCTCCTTTGATTCATAAGTGGATTTGCACTGAATTTTAGAGCCACGACGTTGGGACTTGACACAGATATGGATTTGAGCTCCAATCTATCATTATTTTCATCCAAATCAATCTTGCCAGGACTACAATCCATAAAACTGCAAACTGGACAAAATGTCTTAGCCGTATCACAAAACACCACAAGGTCAGTGACTCTGTGTGAAGTGCTCTCTACAGAAAATGGAGAGTTTGTTGATTCACATGGAAGGCATGTAACCTTGAAAGGAATTAACCTTGATGCCATGATGAAACTACCAGTCAAGCCTGAAATGCCTTCATACTCTGGAGATTCAGAAGACCCAGATGGTGTGTTTTTCGATGGAGACAACGTTTCTTTTGTAGGAAGACCCTTTCCTTTGGAAGAGGCAGAACATCATTTTGGAAGAATCAAACTGTGGGGTTATAACACCATACGATATCTTATTACTTGGGAAGCCATCGAACATGAAGGTCCTTGTATATATGATAAGGAATTCTTAGACTACACTGTAGAAATCTTAAAAGTAGCCCACAAGATAGGAGGGTTGTATATTATTCTAGAATTTCATCAAGACGTTTGGCTGAGATATCTGGGAGGTTCCGGTGCTCCGATGTGGACATTTTATGCTGCTGGTTTGGAACCAAAACGATTTGCATCGACGGAAGCAGCAATTTTGCATAATAATAGAAGATTCAAAGACAATCCATATCCTAAGATGCTTTGGGTTTCTAATTATAAACGGTTGGCTTCGCTTGTGATGTTCACTCTTTTTTTCTCTGGGGAGACTTTCTTCCCAGAGTTGAGTATCAACAATCAAAATATTCAACATTATTTGCAAGACAAGTTTTTTGGGGCCGAAAAGGTCTTGTGGGAACATATTGTTAAAAGTCTTCCAGGAATGGTCAAAGATGGGACTTTATTAGGTGTAGAGCTGATGAATGAACCAAATTGTGGCTTGGTAGGAACGCAAGATCTTGATATGTTGCCAGAAAGCCAGCAATTAAGATTAGATACTACACCCACTGTGTTTCAGGCAATCAAGTTAGGTCTGGGACTTCCTTGTGAGGTTGATACTTACAAAATATCTATTACGGGCCCACAAAGACTGGGAGTCAAAGTTGTAGACCCTAAGGGCCAATCTGCGTGGTTACTGGCTCTGGAAATGAAATCCATAGATTCCAAGTATGGCTGGATTAGAACCAATTGGTCTTCTGGCTGTATATTCAAGAATAATGGTATATGGAGCACGAAATTTGTAGATGATTCAGCCATTTTAGCAGACAGATTGACAGCAAGCAGAACATCTACATTAATAAAACCAGATTATTTTTATAACCACCAAGGAATGGAGATGGATCTTGAATACTTTATAAACCATCAATTTGTGGACTTCTATAAACGTCACAGAGAAGTTGTTAGAAACGTTACTCCTGAAGCATTTGTTTTTATTCAAGCTCCGGTGTTAGAAGTGCCTCCTCATTTAAAGGGTTCTACATTGATCGACAACAAAACGGTATATTGTCCCCATTTTTATGATGGCATGTCACTTATGTTTAAATCCTGGAACACGAAATATAACGTTGATACTCTAGGTATCATGAGAGGTAAATATTTGAATCCAGTTTTAGGTCTTGTTGTTGGTGAGCGGGCAATAAGAAATTGCTTAAGAAAACAATTTATCGATATGAAAAAAGAATGCATGGATAAAATAGGGAATATCCCAGTCTTGATGCTGGAAACAGGTATGCCATTCGATATGGATGATAAACGAGCTTATAGATCGGGAAGATATTATTCTCAAACAGGAGGTTTGGATGCAATTCTGTGGGCTCTAGAAGGCGCACGTATGCATCACACTTACTGGACTTACTGTCTGCGGAACAACCATAAATGGGGGGACCTTTGGAACAATGAAGATTTCTCATTTTGGCTGCCTAATGATAGACAAGATAAAGGTCCTTATGAATTTGAAACGCCAAGAAGGCTTAAAATTAAAGATTCTTTAAAATCAGTTAAAAAAAGTGTACCTGTTCCAGGTCGTAGAGGTCTGGTGAAAGCTGAAAAGCTGTTGGCGGCACCGGTGGCCATCAATGCAGCAGAAACCACATCATTAGCAGGGTCAACTGCTGATGATAGAACTTTGACAACCAGAATATCTTCTCAACTCCAAGATATCAAATCCCTTCCATGCACCTTGATACAAGCAACATTACCAAATCTTCAATTGGGCCATATAGAAAAATGCTACCCTTCACCTGATGGGGTAAGAGCTCCCAGTGCAGTAATTCGACCATTTGCCGTGGCTACTAAAGGTACTCAACTACTGCTGAGTTTTGATCTCAAAAGGGTCACTTACACTTTGAAATTACAACTTTCTTCTTCTGATTATGATGGTTCTCCATCGGTGATTTTTGTTCCTAAATGGCACTTTCCTTATTTGGATGCTGGTGATGTTTACGTTACATCGGGAAGAGTGGAGTATAATGAGGCTCTTGAGTATTTAGAATGGTACCATGAAGAGAAAGACCAAAGTGACTCCAAATTACTTGAAATTGAAACATTGATGATCAAAAACAATAGTGGACTTGCTGATGAAGAGAACCCAGCACTCTTTCCATGTGCTGGTGAATTGTCATGTCCAATAAATTAAAGACTTACTTACATCAAACTAAAATTAAAGCAATATACATTATACTATCTATTATACATTCAGAAGTCCATACTATCGTTTCTGTCTCTTTTCTTTGCTTCACTTTGTATTATATGTTGGACATGATTAGTAAAGTATTCAACGTAAGGTTTTAAAGAAGTCTTCTCCCAATCGGGAGTTCTTCTAGGTTCACTTTCCAGTTCATCCTCGGCCAGGCTCAGATCGCGAGCTGCATGCTTGGTTTCCCAAAGTTCGAGCTCATTTTGTAAACGACGCAAATTTGGAGCTGTAGTAGGATCAAATCCATAAGGATCATTAGAAACTATATCTTTATTTGGATTGAAAGGAACACAAACATTCCCGGTACCTGGATGTATACAGAATGGTGATTTTAATAAATGGATCACTTGTTTAGAAACTTCAAGATCCAATCTTGGGTACAAATAGTGCATAATAATATCTTTTTTAGCATCTGCTAATATAGCAGCATCTCTTTGACTTTTAAGTATTCTTTTGGCAAATACATTAATATCTTCCCATTTTTCACGAGAACTAGAAGCTGAAGTCTTCCAATGATTTTCAAGTTCTTCTTTGAGCGATTTATCTTGGATGAAATTCAACAAATCTTGATAATTTTCTGCAAAAGCATCTTGTTCATCAAGAATAATGTTTGCAAATTCTTCTTTTAAAATATTGAAAGACCTTTCAAGGTGTGGGTGGAAAGGTTTTCTCATGACTTTTTTATTCTTTGATACATCGAGATATTCAATGATTGCTCTTCTAGAAGACTCATCCAAATCACGAGCTCTTTTATCGCTGACCCAGCAATGGGCACCTCTTCTACCGGAAAACACCCATATGAATTGTTTGAAGCCAAAATCTTCTCTCAAAGCCGCGTCTACAACTTTACTAGCAACTTGTATAAACTTCCAGCATTTTTTGCAAATTGCAGTCCCACTACAACAAGTACGAACCTCATCATAATCAGTCAAATCAAGATCAAAAACAAGTTCTTTAGAAACGGGTTTCAACGCATTCTTAGGGAGGTTTTTTCTCTCCTTAGGATTGACAGAATATACAGCACCAATTTCAAAACGAGTTGGATTGGCTTTAACCACCAGCTTCTTGAAATCGTCTGGACCTGTGAATGAATTATAACGTTGGTAAGCTCCTGTTCTATATTCAAACGCAAATTCTCGCATGGTGAAGTCTTTCTGGGCTTTAGGAGAATGGTTGAGCCATTGGAATACCTGTCTGAAGGGTAAAAGACGCTCGTAGAAGAAGAGCATATCGGACGACGAGGGTTTGTTAGAGGGGACGGAAGGTTCTTCAAACGACTTCAAAGTACATTCGGCCGCCTTTGGTGGTTCTGAGTCCACGGGCATGTTGTGGTGGTGAGTTATTGGAGATGGAGACGACGCGTGCTGCTGTAAATAATACGCAGTAAAAAAAAAACACTGGAGATCAGAGCGCGCGCAGAGGTATTGGTGATTACTATCAGTACTGCATGCTGACTGATAACAGGTGCCAGGTACCATGGTCAAGGTCATGTTCAAGGTGGGGGTGGTGATGTTAGGCAGAGGTCATGGTCATGGTCATGGTCAATCGTATCTAAGCAGCTTCTATAAAAAAATTGAGAGTAAGACCCAGAACCATGGAGTTTTTCCTCTGCATTTCCATACCTCCAATTTAATTTGATAGCCTCATAGCCTACTAAATGCCACCAAACAAACCCAAACTCTTAAAGTCATAAACTAAACACTTTTGGTGTCCTTTAACCGAAATTGAAACTAATTCAGAATCAATTTCTGTTCCAACCTACTCTACATTTTTTAATTGATACATCTATTGAACCTTTAAGGCTTGAACACCAAACTCACACCTTCATCACCAGCTGTGACTATCTTTGAATCATTATCTACTAATGCAAAATCCAAAACACCCATATTATGTCCCACACCCTTGAAGAGCTCTTGGGCAGTTCTGGCGTCCCATTTGTAAACACATCCATCCATACTCAGACCGTATACTTCTGGGCCCAGTCCGAATATTAACTTGGTCACGGTATCTTCGAGCTTAATACGATGACGAATTCTCCATTGTTGAGATTCAAAGAATAAAATGTCTCCAGAAACAAGACCCACTGCCAAAATTGGCAAAGTCTTACACCAAGAAAGAGCTTCGATAGATAAATCTGCAAGATCTTCAACGTCATCTAAAGTCTTGACAATGTGAACAACCTTACCAGAATCATTGATGATAGCCAATTGACCATCTCTGGCCCCAGCAGCAATGACATTGTTATGAACAGCCATTGTTACCCAAGGACTTTCAACCCCTTTGAAATCAAAAGGTACCAATTTCCATACTGGAGTACCTTGAAAACAATTCCAACATACAATCAGACCATCTTCACTAACAGTGACCAAAGACAAATCATTTTCAACATCTTCCTTGATAAAAACACCATTGTTACATTCTAAAGAGTGAGAAAATCCACTCATAATTTGTTCAATCCCATTATCTTCAATTTGATAGACCCAAACTGATCCATCTTGAGCTCCAAAGGCAAAGTATGGTTCTCTATCGTGAGTCTTAACCCACAAGACTTCTTCAACCTCTTGCAAAGATGCAAATGGGACCCATTTCTGGCCTCCTTTGGTCAGTTTATGAACCAAGACTCCTCCACTCATGTCTGCAGTGATGACATATTTGCCATCTGCGGAAAATGCTCCTGCAATAACAGATTCATTGTGTCCTTTCAATTCACCAACGTACTTGGGTGGTTGAGAGTGGGTGGTCCATATGTGTGCAGTGTTGTCACCTCCACCGGTCACTACGAGAGGCAAAGTTTTGTGATTGAAGACTGTAAACACTGAATCTTCGTGTTTGTCAAAATAGGCCCAAGAGTTATTTGAGAGATCGACTTCGATAGTATCAACGTTTTCGTTGTCCATATCATGGTCTTCTTCATCATCTTCTGGAGGAGGCGCAGATCCGTCGTCTATGTATTCTTCATCGACTTCTCCGACGTCGATATACTCCTCTTGTCCTGGTTGCTCTTCGTTTTCCTTAGACATTGCTTATGATATACAAAAAATAAAATATCTGAAATGGATTTTCGATGAGGTAGAATATGCACACTAACTGAAGAGAGATGGAGGATCTTAGTAATCAAAGGAAAAGTATAAAAATATTCAATGGCTATGAGCAATTGGACGTACTTTGGGTGAAACAATGTATTTTAGCTGCATATATGGTGGCAATCAACGATACCCAGTTTCAAGAACCAATTAGCTTTAGCTTGAGGCCCTACACTCATAATAGAATCGGTGGATTGATTGAGAGCTTGGAATCTCTATAATGGAGCAAGTGCGAAATTGGTAATAAAGGAAAATCGGCTGCAACAAACATTGTTCTTAGTAAAAGAAAACGCATTGGTGGATTTAGATGTTTGACAAGGTGGTCAATTTCCATGGGAAGGAATCGTTAATCCCTAACCAATTGTATAATTATATTAATATTCATATTCATATTCATATTAATATTAATATACTTACACTAATTACTACTAAATACTATGATTACCACTAATTACTACTAATACTACTAAATACTATTTATTGTCGCTATAGGTCTGCCTTCAAGTATTATTGCAGACAAGAAAACCCCGGTTTCCTCCAAACACATTTTTTAAAAGCTTCTTCTTTTTAACTTTGTTGCCCACCCATTTGGTATTGTTCCAAGCTGTAATTCACTCACTTTGACTATGTCCCTATCTAAATACAAGTCTTCGTTGCTTACGCACTATACTATTCTATGCGTGAACAAGAGTTTATTTTTTTTTGACTTAAGTGCACTCTTTTGTCAAGTGTCTTTTTTTCTTCCAGTTATCATGTCTTGGATCAGTACGTTTCCTGGCGTGCCACAGGTGATGACGACGGTAAAGAAGACGTTTGGGCGTATTGTGCGAACCGGACCTTTACCCAGACATATCGGAGTCATTATGGATGGGAATAGACGATACGCTAGGTCCCATAAGATTGAATTAAAAGAAGGACATAATATGGGATTTGAAAGTATGGCCACTATTTTAGAATTATTATATGAATCCGGAGTTGAAGTGGTCACCGTTTATGCATTTAGTATTGAAAATTTCAGAAGACTGCAATATGAAATTGACTGGTTGATGGAATTAGCCAAAAATAAATTACAACAATTGTGTCAACATGGAGATTTATGTGAACAATATGGGATTAGAATTCGAATTTTAGGTAAAAAGGGTTTATTACCAAAAGATGTTCAAGAAATTTTATCAGGAACAGAAGAAATGACCAAAAATAATAAAAGAGCCATATTAAACGTATGCTTTCCTTATACAAGTAGAGAAGAAATGTCTCATTCAATTAGAGAAACAGTTAGTCAACTGATGAAAACTAAAGATTATGAAATTACTGAAACTACTTTAGAAAACAATCTTTACACTGCACAAGATCCTCCATTAGATATTTTGGTAAGAACACTGGGGACTTATAGACTTTCTGATTTTTTGCTTTGGCAAACTGTTCCTCTGAGTTGTTGCATTGTTTTTGTAAATAAGCTTTGGCCAGAATTCAGTACTTTAGACATGGCCAAAATCTTGGTGAATTGGGCTTTTAATGTTTACTGGTATGGACATGGGAATGGGAAAGTGCTGCTAGAGCATGCGCTTATATTGGATGGGAACCAACTGACTATTGATTTGGTGGACGATGATAAAAGTTCTAATTTTGAAAGATATGAGGATTATAGTGATGAAAGTCTGGTGGTGAGTAGTTAAAGTTCGATTAATATGCATATCAAACACATTCTGGTGTCATTAGACATCAAGAACATATAATAAATAAGAATAAGATAAGAATCAGAGTAGGAGAATAAGAGTAGAGAAATAATAGTAGAGGATAATCAGATTTGATATGAGAGATTTAGATTTGATAAAAATGAGTAAATTAAATGCAAGGAGTTGACGGGCATTGAACAAATTGAATAGATTGAATCGAAAATTAGTACAAAAAACAGCTTACTACTTCTGGCAAATGGCATATCTCCCACCGATCACTCATTTCGAACCTCCCAGCAATGTTATTCGAGCGAATGTTTGTGTTTGACCAATTGAGTGCATAACACAACCGGCCATCTGATATTCATACCCAGAATCCGAGATTTCCCCTGCGTGGTCACTGGTTTAGAGAGCATGATCGAGAAAAGTGGAGAAATGCAATACTCTATAAATAGTGAGAATTGAATCATACAAAATATAAATAAAAATTAAAATAAAAATAAAAATACATTTACATCTCAATACATTCAAATCTTCTCATTTCTATTTTGTGTAATAAATATAAAAATTTTTCATCAGTATCAGTATCGAAAATGGACACCAAAACCCCAGTTACTTTAGCTAAAGTCATCAAAGTGTTAGGTAGAACCGGATCCAGAGGTGGTGTCACCCAAGTCCGTGTTGAATTTGTGGAAGATGCATCCAGAACCATTGTTAGAAACGTCAAGGGCCCAGTTAGAGAAAACGACATTCTTTGTTTGATGGAATCTGAACGTGAAGCCAGAAGATTACGTTAAATGGGATGTTTCAAGTCATATTTGTTGTATATTAATAGATATCATTAATGGATAAGTCATGTAGAAAAAAAATGTTGTTAGTTATTAGGATGTGTTTGTGAATATCTATGTATGTAATTCATATGTTCATTTCTTCGTTATTTATTTATCGTTCTTCTTCCTTTTCAATGATTTTCTGATCTTTCTGAAAGGATTATTTTTTTTCAGAGTTGTAGTAGTAGAGTCTGTAACTCGGTTTGAGTCTGGGGATAGTATGGTTGTTTCTCCTGTAGTTTTTGATTTCTGAGTATCAAAGGACTTCTGGAATGAATTAGAAGAACTATCGGTGCTACGTTTTGGAGAAAGGCTCTCCTGGTCGGGATTTACAGGACTAAGGATTCTTGCGTCTTCAAACTGGGTGTTTTTAAGTTCATGTTCCAGATCGCTTTGGTCGCTTTGTTCCTCACTTTGTTCATCCTGGTCACTCTGATCCTTCAACCCTCCTGGGTACTCCTTTCCTTCGCAGAACGTACCATTCTTCCACATCACATACTGTACTACACTCTCGTATGCAACCTTATCAGATCTCCACAAATTGGCCATGTCTATGTTTAAAGGTGAATCAGGCTCAGGATCGTCTATCAACATCAATATCGCAACCACCAAATAATGGATATTCCAAGCTGGAGACCATCCATCTTTCAAAATATCAAGACATATCTCCCCAGTGGTCACATCAATGTTTGGGTGGGCTATAGGAGTGTGTTTTGAGAAATTGATCTTGGGAGCTTTGATCGGATATGTGCTGGGTACCCTTATTTCAAGATCCCATTGCCCGTTGTAATAATATGGCAGATCTTCAACCTGGGGTTTGTTCACGGTTGCATTCCAAAATAATAAGTCTTCACTATCAGGCGCAAGTTCAAGTATAAGGGGATTTCTGTCCTTGGAGAGCGCTTTTAACTCTTTTAATAAACGTTTTTCTGCCATGTCCACCGATTATTTTTTTGTAAAAGCAAATTCACGGCTTCTTATTGAAAAGGTGCACTGGTATGTAAGAATAATTAATTCGGTGTTGCTTTTTTCTCAGTGGGGGTGTGAAATAGCGACGTAAATACGGAGTGAGAAGGATCCGAGGAGGAATATTTATTTTTTACTAATTGGTCCAACATAGAGGGAACTTTTTAGTGAGAGTTGGTGTACGGTATGAGTGAAAAGTGCGCAGTAAGCGTTGGTGACCATCAGGTGCTGCTGGAACATCGAAGATGCACTTGGTTGGTACTTTGGTGAGACTTCAATTAGAGAATGGAGGTGCTGAGATTGTATAATACAGATTTGATGATAAAGAAAGCTAGATTTATACTCATGATGTATAGAATAGAGGTGATACAGAATGGTGGAAAATAGTGGGAACACAAAACAATATAAAAATAAGTAACGAGGGAGCAAACATAGCTAATAGACAGAGTTCAATTCCAATAGAATGTGGTGAATAGTAAACATACATCGTCTACAAATCGCATTAACTAATATATCAACAAAAAAGATAATTAAATCGAATTGTGCATTAAATCAGTGAGTTATTCCCACTACTGAAGCTCCAGTATGAGAATAACAATCATACTCACAATTCTGTACAGTGCGTATTATGGGTGCACTTTGAGTTGTTTGCACTTTAGGTTGTTTGCACTTTGGGTTGTCTGCACTCTGGGTTGTCTGCACTCTGGGTCCTACAACCTCTATGATTACTATGAGTCAACCTTCCGCTGGTCCACAGCAACTCTGATCGGAGTTTCCAGCTCACATTATATTCATCTTCTCCTACAATAAGAACCATCTATGCATATTCCCCTCTGACTCAGAAACAAACATCGCAAACAATCTTGTCTCAATACTCATGAGCGGTTCAGGACCGCAAAAGGAGATGTCTTTGTCGGTAAGTAATATCGGGAAGGGCACTCTACGCAAAGAAAATAAAATCAATCACTCGACCCTCAATAGAATGATCTACAACAAATCTAACGACACACTGTAACAATGCTACTAAGAACAAGTGAACCATGTTGTAATATCAATTCAATTGTTTAAATTGTCTCTATCCGTCTCATATATCCTCCGTAGCTCCCTCTCAGCCCATTGATGTGTCATAACTTGCTGACAATCGCGCACGCTAATTGGCCGTCGACCAACTCATCTTTCTCTGAATATTGACAAATGCAAAAAAAAAAAAGCTTAAAAATCGGTGGAAAATCACTGGAAAATTATTCATATAAAATCTGCGCAAAAAAAAATTGACACAATTTGTTCTTTACTAGAAAATGACATCCATGATTTCTGTACGTGGGTTTGCTACTAGCGCTCCTAGAGCCGCTAAGAAGCTTAACAAGTACTCTTCTATTGTCACTCAACCAATTTCCCAAGGTGCATCCCAAGCCATGCTTTATGCCACTGGTTTCACCGAAGAAGATATGAACAAGGCCCAAGTCGGTGTGGGTTCAGTTTGGTGGTCTGGTAATCCATGTAACATGCACTTGATGGATTTCAACCATAGAGCCACTGCTTCTGTTGAGAAGGCCGGCTTGAAAGGTATGCAATTCAACTCCATCGGTGTCTCTGATGGTATTACCAACGGTACTGAGGGTATGAAGTTTTCTTTACAACTGAGAGAAATCATTGCTGATTCTTTTGAAACTTTGGTGATGGCTCAAATGTATGATGCCAACATTGCTATTCCTTCCTGTGATAAGAACATGCCAGGTACTTTGATGGCTATGGGTAGACATAATCGTCCTTCCATCATGGTTTATGGTGGTACTATTTTACCAGGAACTCCAAGTTGTGGTGGATCTCAAATTCCAGACAAAATTGATATTATCAGTGCTTTTCAAGTGTACGGTCAATTCTTGAGTAAAGAAATCAATGACGACCAACGTAAAGATGTCATTAAAAATGCATGCCCAGGTCCAGGAGCTTGTGGTGGTATGTATACTGCCAACACCATGGCTTCTGCTGCTGAAGTCATGGGTATGTCTCTTCCATATTCTTCTTCTGCTCCTGCTGTTTCTAAAGAAAAGGAAATCGAATTGGATAACGTTGGTTTTGCTATCAAGAACCTTTTAGAATTGGATGTTAAACCAAGAGATATTATGACTAAGGCCGCTTTTGAAAATGCCATTACTTATATCATTGCTACTGGTGGTTCTACTAATGCTGTTCTTCATATCATTGCTATTGCTCACTCTTGTGGTATTGAAGTCACTGTTGATGATTTCCAAAGACTTTCTGATGCCACTCCTCTTCTTGCTGATTTTAAACCTTCTGGTAAATACGTCATGGCTGAACTTCAACAATACGGTGGTACTCCAGCTGTTATGAAATACTTATGGGAAGAAGGCCGTATTGATGGTTCTTGTCTCACTGTTACTGGTAAGACCATTGCTGAAAATTTGAGCCAATTACCAGGTCTTGTTGAAAATCAACCTATTGTTCATACCATTCAAAAACCTTTAAAGCCAAGTGGTCATCTTCAAATCTTAAAGGGTACCTTAGCTCCAGGTTCTGCTGTTGCTAAGATCACCGGTAAGGAAGGTACTTACTTCAAGGGTGCTGCCCGTGTTTACGACCATGAAGATCTTTTCATTGAAGCTCTTGAAAAAGGTGAAATTAAAAAGGGTGAAAAGACTGTGTGTATCATTAGATACGAAGGTCCAAAGGGTGGTCCAGGTATGCCAGAAATGCTTAAGCCTTCTTCTGCTCTTATGGGATACGGTCTTGGTCAAGATGTTGCTCTTTTAACTGATGGTAGATTCTCTGGAGGTTCTCATGGTTTCTTGATTGGTCACATTGTTCCAGAAGCTGCTGAAGGTGGACCAATTGGTCTTGTTGAAAACGGTGATATCATTGTCATTGATGCTGAGAACAACAAGATTGATCTTCTTGTTGATGAAGACACCATGGCTGAAAGAAGAAAGTTATGGGTTGCTCCAAAACCACGTTACACTCACGGTACTTTAGCCAAGTTCTCCAAGTTGGTTTCTGATGCCTCTAAGGGTTGTGTCACCGACTAATAGACTCCCCCAAGTCTTTGTACACTATTGTCCTTGAAAGGATATCATAATTCATTTCCTATACACATATTACATAATGACTAGTATTCTAATGAACGAATCATTCATTTATCATCTGTTTACTTGTAGTTTCCTTTGCTGACTTGTGTCTCAATATACTGTAAAACCCATAATTTATCTTGTTCGAGCCCGGGATATTCCCATTCGGTTTCTAGACTGAAAAATGGTATACTGAGTGTCTTTAATAGTTGAATGTTCGATTCTTGTAAATCTTGCTGTATTTGGTAGGTGTTTTCCGCCCATATCTGGATCTTATGCTCTAATTCCTTATCATTATAGTTGGGATCCTTAATCATCTTTTCCCTGGCCTCTTTTTGATATGTCTGGAACTGGTGATGCTTGTCAACTATATTCTTCAACTGTTTCAAATCGTCTTGTTTGAGAAATGCAAGATGTCTCTTGGCATGAAATCTGGAAGTGATATACCTGGAATCCAAAGGCAGATCTTCTGCTGTTTCTGTAGTGCCTCCCTTCTTATCCAAGATCCCATCAATGGTCTTGTTGAGCTTGTTCGCATAATAAGTCTTTTTGGAAATAGTGTCTTGAAGCTGGGACTTAAGTAGTGGATCCTGGTCGATTAAATGCACAATTTTCAGGATATTTGTTCTCCGAACGTTTTTGAGCTGTTTTGATTTCGACACATACTCATACAGTTGAATGGAGTCTGTTATTATGTCTTTTAGTCGAGACATTGATGATTCTGACTGAGCAAGATGGTGAGAGTGTTTTTTTTTTTTTTTTTTTTTTTTTTTTGGGGTTTTTTTTTTTTTTTTTTTTTTTTTTTTTTTTTTTT
>JAKTWE010000045.1:0-82895 GCA_030581955.1 Kurtzmaniella fragi | reverse complement strand
AACCGGAGACCTTTCGCATGCTAAGCGAACGCGCTACCAACTACGCCACACGCCCTGTGAAAAGAAATGGTCCCTAGCAGGATCGAACTGCTGATCTTGGCGTTATTAGCACCACGCCTTAACCAACTGGGCCAAGGGACCGTTTCTTGTTTGTAGTTTTGAGCTTCAAAATCTATGAAGTACGCTTGGCGTTCAGTAGAACGAAGTAATGGCTATTCGAAAATAATGATATGTTTAAAATCTTTTGTATCTTGTTGAAGTTATTTAAATAACAATGTAGTGATTGCTTAAAATGAGTGATATTTATAAGTTCAATGAATTTTTTGATTGCTCAATACCTCTTTAGGTGAGATATGCAAAACATATATTACTGCGAGATAATGTAAAACCAAAGAATATAAAAGTACAACACTAATATGAAAGCTTATAAACGATTAAGAATTAATTACTACACCACTACGTGCAACATATTAAACTAAAATCGTTGTTGAAATATATAGAAGTTTCATTTAAAAGTCAATAACATTAATTAGAACAACGTCAAACATCAGTTATGGCATATTTTTGCAACCTTAGTCCAAATAGTTTACCTACACAATTTTTATTCAAAATAAGTTACCCGCCCATAAGCTTTTTTTTTCACCATCCAGATTCTCATCAATAAATAGCTTCATCTCAGCATTTTTTACTCTTCATTAATTCCTTTTTTGTACTTTGATCAATTGTATGTATTCCAAGTACCCCTAGATTTCAAGGATGAAAGAAATTTTCACAGACCTGTACTGATTGACTGTTCTATATGGACTTTCGAAATGCAGATAATAAATTGCCTATACTGAACGAAATCATTTAAAAAGTGTTTATTTGAAAACCTTTTACTAACATCTAGATTTAAAAAATGTTATTTTATAACAATTTATGAATAAACGATTAAAAATATAACTGAACTGTAGAAGTACTTAGGCAATACTGTAGATTTGTGTTTTTAAGAGAGAAGTTTTTTATTAATTAAATGCTATATTGAAGTTAGACAAAACCAAGAAAATTAGGTGAAAATTAGATGATTGAAATTTTCATTTATTCACTCATTCATACTTTGCAAATTTAAGAGATGTTATACTTCAACTGTTTAAAAATTTGAAAGCTTCTACTAAAAACTACAGATCGATTTAATATACACGTATATTTTTCATGTTATTATGAAGGAGGTACTTATTTCTTAGCAGTCAATCTTCTTAAGTAGAAGGCTAATTCTTCACCTTCCAAGATGTAACCATCACATCTACCGGATTGACCTGGTCTAGAGGAAATAGCAGCGTATAACTTACCGGCGTTGAATTGAGCAGAGACGGTAGATTCAATTTCAGCAGCAGCAGATCTGGAAGCTAACTTTCTTTGAACCTTGTTGGATCTCTTGACTTCTTCTTCATCAGCCTTCTTCTTACCTAAGTGTTGACCGTAGTGAGATTCAAACCATTGCTTGAATGGAGTAGCATCAATTTGGACAATAGCAGACTTGGTTAAAGTGTTAGTTCTGACTAATTCATTGTTAGAAGGGTGATAGACGACACCAGAAATTCTGGTCTTTCTGGCGACACCTTCGGAACCCCAAGAGAAGTTACCGGTTTCAATTCTTAAAGCTCTGAACTTTTGGTTACCACCTCTGGTTCTAACAGTGTGAATTCTCTTAGTACCAATCTTGGTGTTAGCAGATTGTCTTCCTAATTCGAACTTTCTCTTCTTTCTGAATTGGGCTCTCTTAGCACCAGTAGCGGAACGCTTGTGACGAGAATCTCTAGAAATACCCATGTTGCTAATATGTTAGTATTGGTAATGTTATTAAAATAAAAGAAGAAAAAGAAGAAAAAATTGGAAAATTGAACAATATGTTCGTTTTCACCATTTTTTCCACCACTCATCTTTTGAAATTGGAATTTAATATTTCACTAGTGTATTGTGATTCGGTTTATAGATTATACGATGTTTAACTTTATGTTTCATGTAATAGTTAGATGTTTGGTAATCGTTCTTAGTTGACTTGGAAAAGTCATTGACTTTTGCTTTCTGATTTTTCATTATATTTTCACTTTATAATATGATGATCCTTCAAAGGGTCAACTATGGGACTAGTTGTGGATTTAAATGCTTCTTCGTATTCATTCACCTAGTAAACCTATCACAACAACATCATGACATATGTTTGATCATGTAATACATACACTAAAGGTTAACTGTTGTCTTGAGAATAATATCAAAAACTGTAAAAACTTGAAATTTTTTTCTTACAGGGTGAACCAGAGCGTGCCGGCACAGAGTGCACAAGATGGGAGTGAGACTGCACAATACTGTAGAAAAGTAATGTCACAAAAATGCAAGACAGTGACAATTGAGAATCAAGGCACGTGCCCGGGAAGGGCAACAGCCCCACACAGATAAAATGTCTTTTTCGTGGATAATGGCAATCATCTTACTAGAGTACCTTTCTCACTATTCAGTAATTTGCTTGAGAGTAGATGAAGTAAAAAAAAACAAAAATTAAAAAGAAATGTTGCAAGAATTTACCAAATCAATTACTCAAATACAGTAAACGACCATTTAATCCATAGATCCATCATAAATTAGACACTATCAAAAATCAGACTGGCTTCATTTGACTCCACATAGCTTCATAAACAATAAATCATATACCAACCCACCAATACCACCATTTGCAAGATGGAAAGTATATACGATGAGATAGAAATTGAAGATTTCATCTTTGACCCAGTTACACAGTTATTTCAATATCCTTGTCCGTGTGGAGACAAATTTGCCATTGGAATTGATGATTTACAAGATGGTGAAGATATTGCCGTATGTCCTTCATGTTCATTAATGGTAAGAGTCATCTTTGAGCCAGAAGATTTACAAGAATACTATGATCAATTGGATTAACCATCAGAAACAAAAAATTGTACGGAAAATTGTTAAGAATTACATCAGTCAATATGTGTTAATTGACAACCTGACAAGAATACAACCACTAAAAGGCACAAAATAAAATTGAAATGAATTAGCCGATATTTCAAAACGTTAAAAGTATATTGTTTAAAGCAGTATCAATATCGAATTCTATTAATCGTTTACTCAATTGAAATTGCACTTATCCATTCCAATAAATATATTGGTGAATGTAAATATCAAATATTGATGAACAAATGTATAATACTTTAATAACGAGGCGGCACGGGTGCAAATGAGGCAAGGTTTGGCAATATGAAATTGAAACTCAAACATTTGAAATAGCACAAATGTTTGAAGATAAGTTTGTTGAAGAATTTGTCACGGAAATAACCTACATAGAGATAAGAAATTATGTTTCAAACAAACCATGAGTGAGTTTAAAGCCGATATTTACAAACTAAGATTATTTACGAATTCTTCATTACATATGAATTACAGAAGAATTACTGAAATTCTATCACAGTACTAAATGCATAGATGCAGGCAATTTGTTACTAAAATAACAGAGCCTACATTAAGAAAAGTATAATTTGAGAAATTCACAAAAAGAGTGCAGCAAACGGAGTTTGTTTTTTCTCAATAATATATCTCCCCTCATTTCTATCTACAAAAGTGGTAAATATAATGAAGGGCCCCTTGTTGCAGATAGACCCTCAATTTAATCTATAACGTATTTTTACCTTTCTATCATGTGTAAATTTTGAGCAATTTCATTGTAAGCTCTTGAAAACCAAAAGGTTATTATTACCTATTATTAAAACCAAAAAGTTTCTCAAAACCGATGGTATTAACGTGTCAAGTAATTAATCGGTCACGAAAATGAATTATAAGACTCTGTTTTCAGTGAAATGAATAGTCGCTCCTTGATAATAGTCTTTAATATTAACTTTTCTTCCATTGGTATTTTGGTAAATTGAAATTGATTTGTGCCTCTTTTTGAAATATAGTTGTTAAAGTGTTTACATGCTTGTTTTACATTTCGCGTTGTCCAACAATTGAGGTATGTGTTTAAAAAAATCTAACTCGTAAATGATTATTCTATTGATTGATCGATTTTTTTTTTGAAAACTCAACAAATATCTTTAGAAACGATTGCCCACATCACAGAAAAATTGTTTTTTACATAAATATATTTCCAAAAAGCGTAGTCCTAGACATCGATTCATCGTGCGCTAATGCACACTATTCGACGTGTTTCGATCTTTCATACGAACTACAACTTTGTGGCTGAACAAGGCATGTTTCTGCGCATTATTAAAAGGAAACAAAAAACAGGTGGTGTTATGTAAGCATGTAGGTTTGAAATGTGATAGATCCTAACTTTGCATGTAGTTAGAACGGCGTTAAACACAAAACAATTACTCTACTACTTTGCGCATAAAATTGGTTATAAAATAGTTTAATAAACTTGTTTAATAGGTGAAGAGAATTTTTTTTTTTTGACTGGGGATCTTTCAAATTCAGTAATGCAGCGTCACCGTCTTCGCTATTCATCAATTTCAGGCAAATTAATTTTTTTATAGCTGGCTTTCAGATAACAAATTTTAAGTTGAACTTAAGATTTGACAGGAAAAATTGAAAATAAAGTGTTTAAATAAAATAGATGAATATATTTAAAAAGACATGAGACGGGAAGCGGTTGGAACCGCTTTGTATCTATCAAATGGAATAATATGTCGTTAACAAATTAATCTGCAGAGGAAGAATAATAATGTGTAGCTTGTATGAGCCGAAGAACTTTAATCTATATTATTTAGATAAAGCATTAAATATGAGAAAAATATAAGTAGGACGCATATTTTTTGGAATAACCGACTATTTTACCTCCAGTTTCGTCCTTATTATCGGGTCTTTTATTTTTAAACCCTATTTGAATTATAAAAAAAAAACATGTTTCAACGTTAGTTTGAAAACAATCGACATTCTAACTAGTAACGATTAGACGATAATAAATTTATAAAAGATTTCCAAATTAGTTAAATCCCAACGAATTCATATGAGAATGATCATTGAACTATTTTAACCTGAGGGGAATAACATCGAGCTGAAACTAAAGATACTTCTTTTTTAGGTTAAGAATCTTTTCAAATAGCGTCCGGTTAATTATTATTGCCAAACGCCTTTTGCATGCATAGATTTCTTGTTTGACATTTTTTCCGTGGTGACTGCAGGTCTATCCAATTAATTTTGACAAGTTGTGAAGTAAAGGAAACAAAAAAAAATAAAAAAGATACTATTTCATTTTTGTAAAAATTTACTTTTAATTAAAGTTAGGTGCTTGAATATAATACAGTTGTCCCTTTCATGTAGTAGAAGCTAGTTGAATACGAATGAAAAGAAAGTTTAAATGTTAAACAACAATTAAGGATTTAATAGGTTTCTTTGTTAATGTAGTTAAATTCAAGTTGCAATGAACCCTTGGCTATCAATGATCAAACCATATTATTTTTAATCAATTTCTTTCTAATACTTAGTCTTTTGGAAAAAATTGTCTAATTATTTTTTAAGTTTAATAGCCTTTTTTAAATGTAATTTGTTAAAACTATCCCGTTTTTGATAGTTTTTAGGTCAATTTTATATTTTGTTAAATACGCTGCATATGGATTCTGTGTTCTTCGCTCGCGATTGCATTATATTATTTAATTAAATTGTCGAACGTAGTAATCTTACTGCTCAACATGCAGATCCTATTCATTTCCTTGCCGCGATCTTGAGTTATCGATTCGTTTATTTTTTTATTCATTTATTTTTGTTTATAAAGTTTTTTAATTTTTTTTAAATAGTACTATTAAACTTTACTTCAATAACTTCCTAATATAATTGATTGCTATTAAATATTTTCATTCTTTAATAACTATTTTAAGAATTCCCAATAAAGTTTATAATAGTTAACCTAATTCCTACTAGTTTTTAGTTTTCCGTCTAAAAACTTGCTTGCAATTATTTTGAAGAAAAAAAAGTTAAAGGAATATTTACAATTTAACCCGTTATACTTATTTTTAAAAATTTAAATCGTGGAATCTTAATATTCACAGTAAATTTATTTTTAAGAGTTAACAGACAATAGTTTATTATACCCAGAGTGCTTAATAACTAGTACTTTAAAAGTTTATCCATGATAGAAATTATTAGTTCTAATCATTAACAACACATCAAACAACGTAATAGTCTGGATACTTTCGAGCGAGAAAGGGAAAAAGCAACGGGGGAAAAAAATAAATAGACTTTAATAAACGTTGGCATACAAAGGGAAAAAAAGTTATAAGAGAACGTTTATTATTCAATTCCAATTTACAGTCGTTTAGAAGTATTACAAAATATTCAAATTCAATCACGATAGTCCAAAAAAGGAATTGAGGAATAGAGAACTCGAGCTTTTTTAATATTCTAAAAAAATAAATTTCTTGTTGAAATTATCGGCCGTTACTTGAATACATTAAAAGCGAAATATACAATATAAAACCGGTTTTATACCACAGTTGGCAAAATTTTTTTTGGGTTTTTTGTTTAAAAAATTAGAATTTTATCTGAAGTCTAAAATTTTATACCGGGAGATCCCGCTATAGAATGAACTTTTATTCTAATCAGTATTACTATCCTTCGAAAGAAAAAATGCTGACTCAACAGTCTCAAACAATAACTGTACACAATAGTACGCCTGGACAAAATCGCAGAGGTCCATGGTCACCGGAGGAAGATCGCAAACTTATGGAATTAATTTCAATTTTTGGGCCCTCAAATTGGGTTAGAATATCTAACACGTTAAATACTCGAACTCCCAAGCAATGTCGTGAAAGATATCATCAAAATTTAAAACCATCACTTAATCGTACTCCCATTACCCATGAAGAAGGTGAAATGATTGAAAATTTAGTGGCCAAATATGGTAAAAAATGGGCTGAAATAGCAAGACATTTGAATGGTAGATCTGATAATGCTATAAAAAATTGGTGGAATGGAGGAGCAAATAGAAGAAGAAGAGCTAGTACTCAAGTAGGTGTAAGACCTGAAGATGAAGAAGCAGAGGAGCATCGAAGAGATTCTGAAAACGGTTATTCACCACCCAATGCATCTATTCAAAATCCCAACAACTCAACTCATGATGGGCCTAAAATTAATCTTCCAAAGCCCCCCTCTCATAACGATACTGTGGAAAAACCTAATACCTCCATTTATGACAATCCACAAAACACTGAAAATGGTCAGCATCATGCACCTATGTATCATCAAATTAATCAAGCTCATGCTCATCCACACCCTCTCCCTCAATCTCAACCTCTTCAACCAATCCCCCCAATTTCATTCAAAACTACTATGTTTGGAAACAGTCCAGAAGTTGGTTCAAACGTTAGTCACAAGGTTCTTAATCAATCACAACCACAACCTCCTCAATTATCGGTTCCTCAACATCTTTCCCAAGGATTATCTACACACCCATTGAGACTGGCCAGTGTGGATGTACACCCACAAATGTTACCACATTTTTCAAATTTATTAACTAATCAGGCACATACACCATCACAAATGCAGCAACAAGGGCAACAAGCTCCTCAATTACCTCAACAGAGGCCACATCCACATCCTCCTTTACAACAACCACCATTACCTCCACCCCCTTCATCAACACACCATCAGATGCATTTACCTCCTCCTCAACATCAAGCACATTTCCAACATCATTCAATGTTGCCAACGAAAAGAAGATTAATTGATAGTGAAGCAAATCATGTTGGAAGAAGACATTCTACAGCGAACACAATATATTCCTTACCACATTCATCTGGTCATTATACCAATTCCAATCCTAATTTGGCCCTGTCAGTATCTATGGGAATGACAAGTTCTAATCCAAGCTCAGCAGGAAATGTATCTCCATACTATGGTTCCCCATCACTTTTGGGACATCAAGTATCGAGAAATAATTCGATTTCACAATTCGAATTTTCAGCATTAACAACATCATCTAATAACTCATCTACTGGCTCAAGAAGATCATCCATTGCACCGGATTTTTTCCCTAATCCTTTGAAGGACAATGCATCAATAACCACAACTTCTTCCAGTATCAATAATTCCGCTAATAATACCAACTCGCCTCATCAGCATAAGAGAAATATCTCCCAAAATTCTTTTAATTCTCCTTCAATTACCGCATCTGGTCGGTTTTCATTTTCTGCTGCTTCAAGTGGGAGCATTAATAGTGGAGGTCCAAGTGGATCTACTGGGTCAAATTCAAGTAAATTACCTTCCGTAAATAATTTGGCTCACTCCACAAATCCTACCTACACATCTAACATTCATAATAATAATTCATCATCAACACTCAACGGAAAGAGCAATAGCAATAAAAATGCTTTCAAACCTCTTCCACCGATTCCAAAAGATGTTATTATGGATGATAATGTGTCTAGAACCTCAGGTGAACTGGATCAGATGAGCGAAGATTTTGACAAGAAACGTAAATCTAAAATATCTGTCTCTAGTTTAATTGACTGAGTTGTTGAAATGAACTAATCTGATGACATATTATCTTTCATCCTCGTCCTAATATATAATAATGATTAAATTTTAAACAAAATTACATTGTAAACTACATTCGAGACAAATTTCTCCTAAATCACTACTAGAGAACATTTTAGTTGTATTAAAAAGTAACTACGCAATGCCAATGTGATGTAGATCTTTTTTTTTTTTTTTGCTCTATATGCCATTCAATTCAATTTTATTCGGATTTTCTACCTCACAATCATTAATTTGCATGGTCGATTTACCCTTAATCGGGGGTAAAGTTCTCCTCTTCGACTTGGAAGATGTAAAACAATTGCGGGATCTTGGAATATGTGGTATTTTGAGAGGTACCTTATCCGCAGCTCCCCAGCAGAATGTGTTTTTGGGACTTCCTCTTGAATTGATGCCTGAAGAAGTTTTATGGTTGGTGGAAAATGGCCATGGAGTGTTGATTGATAGCTCTACATATAATAAGCAGCCTTTAGACAAAAAGACGTGGAATGATTCTCACTTTGTCAATATCAAAGATTCGAAACAAGAGGAAAAATTGATACAAAAACTACAAAGTAACAAAAACCTTTCAGCTACTCAACTTGAAGACAGAATTGTTGATATAAGGAATAAATCGAGCCAAAAGAACTTTATTATTGTACCTACTGCTGGTCCCAAGGCAGAGAGGGATCATGTAAGCTTTGCAATGGATCAATATATTCAGATGTTACCAGAAAACATCGCTCAACGTTATCACGTTTATAGATATTTGAGAGATCAAGGACTTTATCTTTTACCAGGGTTGAGATTTGGTGGGCAGTTTTTGGGATACCCTAACGATCCCTTAAGATACCATGCACATTATGTTGTTAACATCAATGACTCATATAACCTATATCATTTAATTGCCGGTGGTCGGTTAGCTACTGGAGTTAAAAAAGTTTGGGTGGTTATTGGCGAAAAAGGCAAATCAACCAAGGAAAACAAGAAACTAGAACTCTCAAAGTCCATCAAGGAATGCAACAGAAAGCCCGAATTTAGTTGTTATTCTATAGAATGGGCAGGATTCGGTTGAAGCCTCATTTTTCATTTACGATTTACGAAACATATCATGCTAATTTATCAGATTAATAAACAAGCTTGTATTGACTAATCATAATATAAAACGTAAAATAAAATTGAAATGGTATAAATAAATTCTTAGTTGATTAAACTATCTAAAATCTAGATAATCCACAATGTTTTCTAAATTTCTTTTCTTTTGGTGGAGGGTACAGTTCAAAGTTTTGAGCTGACTCAAGATTAGCCTCAAGTTCTTCCATTATTTCAGAAAAATGTTCAAGATTAGCCATCTTTGCAACTTTTTTAATGTCGTTAACAGTAAGTTCTCTCTCCAAGATTGTTGACATAAACATATCGTAATCTTCCTCTTCTTCAGGTGCTGGTAAGTAACCACCAGTGACAACGTCAGAAGTAATGTTACCGTTCAAAACAGTGACATCCCGTTCGTAATCTAATAATGGCATTGGGCTAAAAGTTTTAGCCTTGAATTTGGTGGTCAAGTTACCAGTGCCGTGGTTACCAGTAGGAGCAATAGTGAAAATGGATGTACCATTTTGCTTCACCTTTTCCTTAAGGACCTTGACACCGTTGAAAGCAAGCTTAATGTCTTTGGCAAGAGAAATTTTAATATCATATTCAATGTTAACGTCTCCAGCAGCCTTTGACTTCTTTTCGGTAGTAGAAAGAACAACTGGGTATGTTTTGGAAACATTTACTTGAAGAATGGTGTTTGGTGCAAAAAATGGAACCTTCTTTTTGAAAGTCGAGTACCATTCCGATGCCACAGGAAGAGAAGCATCCAAAAAGGTAGTTGCCTTTTTGGAGCCTCCAATATGGACAACATTTTGTTTAGCACCGAACCCAACGTAGGTTTGAATGTTAGTTAATTTGACTTTAGTTTCTTCAGTAACGGTAGTGTTAAGAGTTGACCCGTCAATTAAAGTGAAATTCAAGGAAGAAGTAATCAGAGCATTTGCCTTGGCACCAATAATTTGTTGCAAAAGTCCAGAGAAGGGTGGATTAATTGCAACAGTGGTTATACTGATATTACTGAAAACCTCGCCAATAACACCAGTAGCGTTAGCAACCAAATCACTTTCGTAAGACAACACATTTGCTGAAGTAATCCAGTTTTCAGAAATACCACCTTGCGGGTAAAGAGTGGTTGCCAATTCGTCGTAACCATTACTGACTTCAATTTCTAAAAATCTGTCGGCGATACTTGCTCCATCCCATAAAACTGGCAATAACGGAGTAAGATCAATTTCAAGGGCAGGTAAATCAAAAGCATCAATTGCAACAACAGGTGACCATAAAGATGGAGAAATACCTCCAGTGAAAATAAAAGGTTGTGGAGTTTGAGTGGCAATTTTTTCACCATTGAAATAAATGTTGACAATACGAACTGGACTATGACCTTGTAAAGTGGTACCATACTTATCAAAAGTATGAGCGTATTGAGATAAAACATCAGTGTACCAGAATTCTTCAGCTGAATTACCAGAGGTGAAAACAGCCAATGATAATCTTGTTGTGTTCTGAGAGAATGTTGGTAAGTTGACATTGATCTTATCAGAAGGCAAGTATTCAATAGATGGCTCATCATAAGTCTTACCAGCAGTCAAAGAATAAATTTTAGCAGCTGGGCTGGAACGTGAAAAGATACCGTAAGCAGTAGAAGAATTCTTACCAACGCTATTAATAGTTTCAGTCAGAACTGCAGCTGCTGAATCATAAAAGGTGACATATAATTGAACTTCAAAAGAACCTGTTAATTTAGGAGTTAAAAGGTTATCCAATTGAAAGAGAACAGTAGAATTCTTTGCAAATAAAGTTGAATATTCAGAAACATCTTTATTGTAAGAGGAAAACACTGATTTTCCACCAGGTTCAGCGGTGGAAGTTCTCCAAACTTGAACTCCATCAACAAAGAAATTAGCTAATCTATCGTATTGAACACCTGAAACTGAAGTATTAAGAGTTAAAACAACCTTGTTGAACTTCAAACCTTCTGGAATACTAAGATTTCCACTAGCAGGATGGCCCCAAGAATTGCCAAAAGTGTTATTGATAAGAAGAGATGAATAAACTGGGTATCCATAAGAAGGACTTTCCAAGACTGGGAAGGAAACAGCAAGAACTTCCTTTGGTGCAGTAATAGATCCCTCAGCAGTGTTGATAGGTAAACCTGAATCAAGAATTCCTTCTTTGAAAAGACCGTGATTATTTGTTTCGTTTAATGTGAAAATATAGTTATAAGCCAGATAATGATTTGGACCAAACAAGTTCAAAGCAACCAAAGCTGAAATAATCAAAACAGTATAGATAGGAGATCTTCTTCTTGGTTTTGGAGTGCTTTCAACCTTTATTGGTTGATAACCATCATATTCCTTTTCAGAAATTATCAATTCTTCATCAGAGATTGGTTCAGGTTGCTCAATGGCGCAATTGGCAGCCCTTTGAGGTTTACCATAAAACATCATATTCCAAATAGAATACTCACGAACAAGATAGCTTTTCATCTCGCAATTGAATATTTATCTGTTCCTATATAGCTTAAGATTTTCAAAAATTTTATAGGTAGCCCGACTATTTGATTATCAGAATGCAAGGGTAATCGTGGGTGCAGGATCCCAGTGCCATTTTTTTGCCACATTCACACCAATTCGGAACGAATCTACTTAAATCAGTATTTCGATCACGATAACGGTTCCCCGATATGATGAGATACATTAAAAATTATAATAGATGAGCGGGCTTTAGACTACAATGTATTACATTGAATGTATCCAGATTTAATTGGTTTATAAGAACCATAGAATTTCACGGCTTTGCAATAGAGATTTCTTCTACTTTAACAAAGTATATATTGAACCCATTAGTTTGTGGCTCGTTTAAGTTTTAACAAGCATAGTGGCAAATGTTAAATAAATAGCAAAAGTGTAATCACATTATTTGACATGTAGTAATATCATTTAATTTCTATAATTAATTAAAAGGAGAGATAGAAAATAAAAAAACTTTAAATCAAAAGATACCAAAGTTTTCGGGCAACACCGAAAATTAGTAAAACATCGTAGATACCAGGATTTTCGTCTACAATAGATTGTTTAAATAAATCTTATATTGGACACAGATTATAGATAACACTTCTACATACGATTATTTTCTGAATTATTCCTTTTATTTTTTAATATTCAAGATGTATTATCGTACAAAAATTCAAGTGACGATATCTTGGAACCGGTTGCCCGATAACTTTTCATCTTCAATATAATCCAATGTTCTTTGAAACAATAATTGAATATTCACAAAAATATCATTGTCGTCATCATTATCATTTTTTAAGTTGTCTATGTTAGTCTTTATAAGGTCAATTAATCCATTAACATAGTTGGTATCGATTAATTCGTTCCCATAAATGTAAAAAATTAAACATCTGTTTAAAATTTCTATGAATAATTTTAATGACAAATACGGATCCATACATGAATCTGCAACTCTTAAAGATTTTTGTAAACATTCCAAGACACGCTTGGCATCTCTATACAATTGGTTATTATCTTGATCCTCTTCTATTTCTTCCTTGTCTCCAGATTTTGAAGTTTTATCTTCTTCTTTATCTACGTTTTCATCCTTGATTTCATCCTTTAAAGTAGGAGATGGTTCGTTTATATAAAATTCAACCCACCACCAAAGATGTGCACAATAATAGACGGATCTACATTGATCTTGTTTTTTTAATAACTTGGACCCATACAACGTTACTTTAGTAATCAATGCCTCATAATTATCTTTCGTGAAATATCTCAGATTAGATAACTTATTTGCAATAGCTATGACCAGTTGATATGGAATTGATCCACCTATACTGCTATGCGGATTTTGATTGGAAATCTTGGTACTATTCAAAATCAAGTTTTCTTCGTAAACAATAAAGCATTGAGTAAAAAACTCGTAAGAGATTGATTCTAATTTCAATTGGTCTGCAAGAGAAGCAGCATCCAAATAAATGTTTAAGATGAGTTCCAGATTATATTGTTGATGATGTTGGTATAATTCATCAATAGTCAAAGATAAATTTTTGAAATTACTAGTAGCAAGCAATTCCAAATTTTCATCACCAGAGTTGTTGGAGACTTTCAGTTTCATTGCCTTTCTTAAATTTTTCATCAACAAAGAAATCAATGTTGGAAATGTATAAATTATGTTTTGAACATTCTTACTCAAGTATTTTCTTCTCACATAATTCAATAAACTCAACGTTTTGTAGGCGTCTGAATGGTTGACAAAATGCAAAACTTTTGAAATCTTTTCCTGAATATTCAAAAACTCCTTTGAAACAGAAGTAGTTCCATTATCAATCAAAAACGATTTGACAACTCCCAAATCTTTAGAAGTATTCAATTTATTGCTCGAGTCTTGAATAATAACGTTTAAAAATTTGAATACATTATCAATTTCTTCATTGGAAGCATAATTTGTGCCATCTTGAATTCCACCCAAAATAATTTTATCAACAATTTGCAAAGATATTTGCTTTTGGTATTTGACATCACTCAATGATGAGAAAAAATTATAGAAGTGATTCAAGTTCAACAAACTTTTAATTGAACTAAAATATTCGATAGGAACCATTAAAAGCAGTAACCAAATTTCTTCATCCAACTTTATTTGGGAACCTTCTGCATTATTTTCCCTGGTACTGTTACTCTTCATCAAATTTTGAGCTGCACACTCGTATATTTGTTCCAAATTATCAAAATTATCTGGATCATATGTCAATGTCAATTTGATGAAAGCTTGTAAAATTAAGGAATGCTCTTCAGCTGGCAATCCTAAATCTGATTCAATCAATTTATTGTAAAAATTCCAGAAAATGTCAAACAGCTTTTTGATATCAAAAGCTGCAGATTTTTCTGCTCTAGTTTTATCTTCAGTTTCAATTTCAATTTCATTTTCGTTCTTGCTTTCATCCTTTTTCAGTACTTTCGATGACTCAGTTTCCCCTTCAACTTTTTCAGGTTCTTTTGAGTCATCTTTTTCAACTTTGACTTCGTTTACTGGCTTGTCCAGTTTTGCTGATTCATCATCAATACTCAACTCTTTAATTTGTTCCAGTGGTACGTACTCAAAATTGTGATAATTAATAAATCTATCTACTAAAGTCAAAATCAAGTCAGATTTTTTCAGAGTTGGCATTAAGTTAATAAAGACATCATTCAATAATTCATTCAAGGTCGCAAAATGAAATGTGACAGGAAATATTTGAATTATGACATCAATAAGATAACTTTGAGCCAAATGATCTCTGCATTGAATGATTTGTTCCGTTATCACAGGAAAAATTTTGGTTTTGTAATATTCTACTGGTTCATAAGAATCATTACCACTGAAGTCATCTATGATTTGAGACAATCTCACAAGATTAGATCCAACAAGGATTTTCAATTCCATTCTTTCTTGATATCTCAATTCTCTTTCTGACGAGTGTCCTTGATGTTGTAATCTAACCCATAATTTATTCATTTCAATGAAATTGGACACCAAAAATTCCACAGTCTCATCAAGATCTTGTTTTGTAGTGATTGGTAATAAATCCTTGATTCTTTGGGAAAGATAATATCTTAAGAAGAGCCCTCTAATTGGATGTTGAACTCCACGACACATTTCAATCATATCTTTCATCAATTCTTTTTTTGGAGCATCATCAGTGGACATATAAGTAGTACCCACAACAATCATCATGTATAATCTTGGAACGATGTTACCTGAGTATTGAACTAATTCATATAAATCAGACAAAAACGGGGATTGTACTTTTCTTTTAAGTTTAGATTTATAAGATATCAATAATTGACTAGATAAAGCTTCTAATGAATCAAAAACTACCATGTACATTTCGTAATACTGCTTTGGTGGCAATTGACTGGTCCTCAATTCATTCAAGAAATTGGAACAATGTTTCAAAGCTTGAAGGATATTGTTTTCCAGAAGAGTTTGTTTCATCAAGCTGGATTGATGGTTGATATTCCCCAAGCATGCCTGTAGAACAGACTTCAGTTCCACCATTGTCATCCTTGACTATTTTAAATTTGATAAGATAATAATTATACACAGTCATTCCCGCACCAGAGAAATTTGTTCATTTTAATTAAGATTTAAATAATTGTTTTTTCTTATTTAATTATTTCACTCGTCTCTAAATTTACCAATTGTAATTGCATAGTGGATGTTACGGAACATAAAAATCATCAAAAATAGTTAATTTACAAGAAATTTCATTAAAAATATAATTCCATTACCGATAGAGTTCAAACATATAAAAGAAGTCTCCTAAATTTTCCCATACCAAAGGTTTGAATTTCCAAATGTTTTGATTATACATCAAATTGATCTAAATCATGAATAACCATTGCAGCAATTGCAGTGGAAGTTAAAGTGGCAATGCATCCACAAATCAAAGATGAAACAATTACAGAAGCAATGTCTTTAACTCTTTTAGGAGCCAAACTACCCAACACACCAATTTGAATACCCATTGATCCTAAATTGGAAAATCCACATAAAGCATAAGTTGCAATAATAGTACCTCTTTTAGACATTTCAGTGTATGGAGCATCGTTAAGCATAAGAGTGTAAGCGTTATATTCATTTTGAATGATTCTGGTAGCTAATAATTTGGAAACATGTAAAATTTCATTTCTTGGAGTACCTAATAAGAAAGAAACTGGGTATAAAATGTATGAACCCATTAATTCCAAAGTTAATTGTTTAATATTCCAAAACTTACCAAACCAAGTTAAAATACCATTGATAAGAGCAACTAAGGCAATAATACACATACATTGAATCAACATCAAAAGTGCAATTTTTAAACCAAGAGCTGCACCATTGGAAAATGCTTGTAACACGTTAACTGGCCTGTTTTCTTTATCTTCAAGTTCATTGACATCGCACTTGTCACTAGTAATAGATTCTTCAGTTTCTGGATATCTAAGTTTAGAAATAGCCAAAGAAGCAGGAATGGACATCACACAAGAAGAAACCATTGCTTGTGGATTGATACCCAAACCAACGTAACCAATCAAGACAGATCCAGAAATTGTAGAGAAACCAGAACACATAACTTGATGGATTTCAGCTTTCGTAAGATATGGCATAAAATCTTTAACCAAAACGGCAGATTCACCAATACCAAGAAAAGGAGAACCTGCTGCAGTGACAGCTTCGGCACCAGTAACTCTTAAAGACCAGAAAAAGAAGTTTGCAACTTTTTTGATGGTCCATTGCATGATACCAAAATAGTATAAGATATGAGCAAATGCAACGAAGAATGCAACAGCTGGCAAGACAGTGAAAAAGAACATACCAAGTTGAGAAGTTTCAGTATTAGTAAGGAAGGCAACACCATCTTTGGCAAAACCAAGTAATTCTCTAGCTAAAGTGGAAATGAAATTGAAAACATCGTAACCACATTTAGTTCTAAGAACAAATAATGCAACAATAAATTGAATCAAAGTACCTCCAATAACGGTTCTCCAAACAATCTTTTTTCTGTTATTAGAAGTAAGCCAAAGCAAAAAAATTGTAACGATAAGTCCAAAAAATGAAACTGCACGATCTTCTCTTTTAGAGTACTTGGTTTCTTCTGGAACGAAAGTACCAACAAGAATAACTGCAATAGTGATAGCGGCACCAGCAGCAGTTCTATGCCATTCTTTAATTAATACTTTGGTGTAAAGCATGTCAACAGCATAATTCCAAACGTATTTGCAATATCCATAAATGACATAGACAATTCTACAATGGAAAGTGATAAGTCTAACCATCATCATCCCCCAAAGAACCGTAGGAATTAACCATTTGTGACGATGCCTTTTCTGAATAATAATCGAAAGCCACCAAGAAGTAAAGAAGCATCCCCAGAAGATAGAACATAAGAGTTTAAAGTGGGGAATTCTTGATTTAAGTTGTTTCCAATAAGAAAGTTTTTCAGTAACTTCATTATTTGAAGAAATGTTACTAGCCTCAAGGTCTGCAACACTGACTTCTCCAAGAACAGATGGGGTTTTAACTTCTTTGACTTCTTCGGACATGGCTTCAGCTACATAACAAAAGAGAAGAGAAGAAGAGAAGAGAAGAAGAAAAAGAAGAGAAGAAGAGGAAAAAGAGAGGAGAAGGAGAGGAGGAGAAATAAATAAAAAATCTCCAAACCTAGATGGAGACCCATCTGCACCAAGGAAAAATCGAAAGGCAATTGAAGTTGCCTATCGGAAAAATAAAAAATTTACCCTCCAAAAAGAAACAAAATACGCACTAAACGCAAAAATTGCAGAAAATAGAAAACATGCCAAAAGAAGTCACAAGATGATTAAGGACACTGCTTGTCTACATGTAAAATGTATGACATGAGTTTTTTTTTTGAAATAAACATCACACGTACGTTCTCAATCTTCGAAATTTTGTCGATATATATTCTACAAAGATTTAGTATTTTCGCCTTTAATGTAATGACTATGCTAAAACTATAAAATGCTAATCTCCAAACTTTACCTTCGTCTCTCTATCAGTGCCGCATGAAAAAAAAAAAAAATTGATTGATAGATAGAGAACTATTGTTCTCTGCCCTGCTAATATCATTTAATAATATTTTCTTGTATTTTTATTTTTGTCAAGATGACCATCTCGTTCTATCTTACTCGATTGAAAATTATGGATGTTGCAACTAGTAACCCTCATGTTTATGTCTGGGGTCTGTACTTATCTTCACTGTCAAGCTTCATTTGAGGATCAATTTGGTTGGTAATCCCTAATAAAGTTTTCTGTACAGCTTCAGTAGCTCCAATCATTGGCCTAATTATTATCACTGGAGCAGTCTTGGCTACAGAAGCCGCGGCTTTTGAAACACTCTCAGCATCCATCATTGCATCTCTAGTTTTTATGATAGCATTTTTAGTAGACTTATAATTTCTTCCTATGCTCCCATACGCCTGAACAAAACCTTGTTGAGCACTTGATGGTTGATTAGAGTACAAACTAACTATTTTTTGCCTTTCTACTTCCTCCCCTTCGCTTGAATCAATTTCGTCATCTTCTATCTCGTTCACATCTTTAATTTTTTTATCATGTCTCGCATCCGAAGTATTATTAAATCGATCAACTCCATAAAGCTTGGAATTTGCACTGAATCTTCCACTATTATACAGTTGATGTGAAGACTTATTTAAAAGTTGCGATGCTTCCATTAAATCTTGCTCTTGCTTTTTTATTTTGCTAGTAACATCTTCATCATAGAATTCTTCGTCCTTTACCAGATTTTTCGTAGGCCCTGTTTTAATCTTTGGCCGCCTAGCATTAGAACCTTCACCACCAAACGCTTCTTCTGATTGCTCCAATAAACCTTGAGTTCCAGCTGCAAGTTTAACCCCCAATTTCAAAAGTTCGGCACTGGTCGATTTGGCGAACTTAGCTGCTCCCTTTTGCAAACTTCTGACCAATCTTTTATCTTTTTTATACTCCTTCACTGGTACAGTAACTAATTGCCTGACCCCATTACCAATATTAACAATCGACCGAAATGGAGATAAGCCTGACAATATACCAGGAAGTTGTGTTTTTTGGATATCTGGGCCCCAAACTTCCCCGAGCAGCTTCCCCAATTTAGGAAACCCAAGCTGTCCATATAAGGTTGCACCTCTCAAAACTACATCTGCACCATCGACTATAAAAAAATTAACAAATTCAGCAGTCTGGCCAGATTGGATCCCCACATAATCAACCTTTTTTGGCTTGTAATCCAACTTGATAGGGATAGAGTTGATTTTGAACTTTTCAACATAAAGAATATCATCAACAGGTAGATTAAATCTACAATCTTTAAATTCCCCAAATCTTATCAAGAAGTCTAACGTATCTTGATCTATGTAAAATCTTAAAGGAATGATTGAAACATCAAGTATTGCCTCACTTGCAAATAGAGTAGGGTCAGGTCTCACATTGGTTAAATCAATTTTAATAGCGCTTGCCAGAAATTCTCTCTCGCCAGCAGATCTCATGTACCCCACGAGTTTATGCCAAGTTGAAGTAGGTACATTATCCAAGACTTGGAAATCCTCAACGTTTACTTTTACTGAATTCAACAATTCAAAAGATTTCAGATCAGAAGGTTCTAAAAGAGGATTTCGTGCACTATATACGCTCACTTTCAACTCAATGTTTTTAACTTCCAAAGATACCTTATGTGATTTAGAACGCTTTACATGAAGATTTTGATTTTCCGTGGCCATGGATATTTCTTGACTGCCATCGTTCTGAATATCCTTATTAATCATTCTTGTGAGATTAGAAGGATGCTCACCTTGAGGAATTGTCACATGTATCGATTGGTAAAGCATTTCTTCAATAATTCCTTGACCTTCAAACAAAGAGGTTTCAAAATCTGATATATCAGAATTGTCATTAGACTGAACATTTTGACGTTCTTGGAATCCCTCATAAGCTCTTGCTTCCACTCTTTCCACAGCATTCTTAATTTCATTTCTTGTTGATTTCCAGTCGTAACCGTCATACAAATACAAGTATGTTTTCGAGAAGTTAATATAAAGACTAACAGGGATGACCTCTTTGTCTTCTTCCTCCTTCTGCTGCATGAAATGATTCTCTTCCACAATATCCAAAGAATCAGCATCTATATCATTCAAGTTAAGGGAGTTCAATAAACTAAGCGTGCTGTTAGATCCACTATCAGCATAGTATTCTTCAACTATCTCAGCATCTTCAGTTTCTATCTGCACAGGAACCTTTGGTTTAATTTTGTCATCAAAAAGATTACCGATTTCATTAAAAATGTTAAGATCATTGGATAAATTGACTTTAAATTTCTGATCATCTGCGACGACAAATGGAGGTTTAATATCATTCAAAAATTGTATTAATGCATGAGCAGAATCGGCACATAAATCAATTCTGTGCTCATCCATATGTACTTTTATCTCAACCAATGCTAATTTGTCTTTATTGCTGATTTTTGAAAACCTTTGCTTTGACTCCTTGAAATTTGCATTCACAGTGACTCCTACATGAATCGAGTTTAAATTGGAAAACTGTAGGCAACCTAGATTTAACAACCAACTTCGGGGGGAAGTTACTTGCTTTGTCGATTTTTGAATCAAATTTTTGACATCGTCAATAATGAATAGACAAACTCCTCGAAGAGAGCTTTTGACATACAGCTGAATTTTCCCAATAGTAACATCAGCAGTACTCATATCACAGGTTATAAATGCTTTACTGGATAATCTACTAGGAGTCAAACCAACAAGACAGTCTACAATTGTAAATTTTATTTCAAATTTAGATTCTTTTTCATCGGTCTCAACTGTCTTGTTAGTTGCAATGGAATTGTTACTACTTGAATGTTTAGAATCAAACAATTCTAGCCATTTAGCGTAATATTCGATTTGGTTGTTTTTCAAATATATCAATAAAAGAGAATTATCCTCTCTTACTTTATGCGAAAATAAGAGCATGGGAGTCACATTGTCCACAGAATATTTGAATTTTGTTAAGAAGTATTCATTAGCTTTGTCAGTAATTCTTTCAACAGAAATTATTTGAACTGCTCCTTGAATATCACCATTTTGTAAACAATCAATTGAAATGTTATTTAAAGTTGTAAATAGATTACCAAAATCAGAATTGATGTTGTCCACTTCAATACTCATTTTATTGATAACAGCTCTGAATAAGACCTTTAAAGAGATCGCCAACCTTACTGCTGGACGTCTCAAGCGTTGACTGGCGTTCACGGGTCCCGTGGGTAATGTTTTGTTTTTTGAATGACCATAATTGCTGACGGACGTGTTTTGAATGAGTTCCAAGCCACGAACAAATGCTTTAAACCCTAATATTATTCTTTGAAAATCCAACATTTCTATCTTAACCTTAACCTCTGGGACAGTCAAAATTAGAGACGACGTGCAAGTCGAAGATTTTGGCTGAGTGCCACCTGCTTCAAACAAATATGATTTGAATTCTTTTGTTTTCGTTATTAATTTAATATTCGGAACAGTGGCCAAAGTGGTTTCATTTTCCTTGTGATGGGAATAATTGAGCAAAATTTTAGGAATGGTTAATTGTTTTTCAATCAGTTTGAATGATATTGGATAAATCACGAATTTGAGATATTGATCCTTCAAATGAATATAAATCGATATTAATGAGGTTTGAACAATTATGTCAAAATTTGCTTCTTCCTTCTCGGTAACTGGTTCAGTGCTATTAGCTGCTTTGTAATTCGAATATGTATGTTCTAAATGTTTAAAGTTATCCATTAAAACAAAAAACGATTGTTTAAAGTTTATCAATTCGGGTAAATTTGTTTCATCCAAGTTAACACTCAATGGCTTGGAACACAACAAAGTGAATTCTCGATCACCTTTTTCATTAGCAAATAATTCAAATCTCAAGTCAGCCTTATTTGATGCCAGATCAATTATATTAGGTGTCTCAATGTTACTTTCAGAATTTTCAAATGCTAAAATAATTGACTTTTCTTGCAACTTAGTCTGGATAATTTGTAACTCTTCTATTCCTCCATATATTAAGTCTTCACTTTTTTGATTAATGTAAAAATTCCTTAACACAATTGTGGTATTATTGGAATTGCTTAAATCCCCAGCTTTATTTAAAGCAGAATCCAAACTAAATATCACAGTTTTTATTTGTAACCTACTAAAAAATTGTGATTCAACTTTCGAAGTCTCCAGCGTTCCTGAATCCAAAACATCCATATCAACTGTTTCATACTGTGGAAATTTAGAAGTACTGTTTCTTTGAGTCGTATTTCTTTTTCCTTTTTGGTATCCTCTAAACTTTATTGCTCGTGATATACTAGTTAATAAAGTGAATGCTGTCGGAAATAAAGGAATTGTAGCAATTTTAAGTTCTCCCACCTCTATCTCAAGATTCAGAATGATATTTAAACCTTCAAAAGAAACGGACAATGTGTCGATTGTAAATATTACTGGTGGTGTTTCTTCTTGCTTATTGAAAGATTGAGATGTAGCACTCATGTATATAGAATTTGCTTCCTCGTGAGAGAAAACCATACTATCCATTAAAGATTCATCTCCATATCCATCTTCATTGTCTGTATCTTCCTCAGAATCAGCTGGAGATGTATATGTACTTTTGTCAATGCTATCATCATTACCCTTCTTTATTTCATCATTATCATTCCCTTGAGTAGATTTTTTAGTCCCCGGATCTATATCAGGTTTCAAAGTTAAAACAGATAATCCTTCGATTTTCACGGTTCTGACCCCGTTTGTGGTTTTGAGATTTAAGTTATCGATGTTTACCTCCAAATCAAGCAACTCGGACACTATCTTTATCTTTAAATCGCTGACATTAATTTGAAGTCTCAGAAGAGCTATTTCTACTGCTTTTGCCATCACCCCACTCAATGCAGATGGCTTATCTTTATCTCCCGATAACAGAGGATCGGAGCTTTCACTTTCATTGCCTTCATCCTTGTCATTTGGTTTGATATCGTTTTCACTAAACATGACAGTATTTGCCAAATTGGCTGTGCTTTGAGCTAACAGGAAATGTACCTCTGTTAAAGATTGAGTGTTTACATCTGGCGCTATCACCAATTCCATTCCCTTAATATCAACACTTACGCCACCCATGACTCCACCGTTCAATTCAAACTGCTTGACAAGACCATGTCTCAAATTAAAACCTGCTTTTTTGCCTACTTTCTCGGGATCGATCTGTACATCTTTTAATGTGATATTGTTGAGGGATACTTCTTCCAAATTGGGTAAGTCTATCTCTGAAAAGAGTGAGAGTTGCTGAAGTACATACAAAAGAAGCCGTTTTTGAATATTTTGAGGTATCCATTGGGGACTCATTACGTGTGAATTGTTCCCTTATGCTGATGGATGATCGATGTTTGTATGTATTAGGGAGAAAGATAACAAGGGTCTAGGTTAGTGAGAAAGCAAAATACGCAAGAAAAAAAAGAAAAAAAAAAAAAAGACTTGATTTCATGCTGCATAGTCGATTCACAGATAAGCATTATCTGCGACCTATATAATTGATTGAATAGTTCAAATTACAAATCTTTCTATAAATTTTTATATGTCAATGTATTAAATGTTCTACGAAACTTCTCCAAATGCAATGGGTTGCCAATTTAATTGGGTTTCAAAAAAGTAATGAATGTGTTGTAACTTGTTTCTCTTTGTATTGTTGTCGTCTTCTAAGTCCTCACCACTTCTTTTATGCAAGTTTGAATTGATATCAAGAGGCTCCAAAATATCATCCAAGCTGGGAGGAGGGGCAAAGTTCTTGATAGACAAGTTCTTTTCTAAATTTTCAATCCTTGTCTTCGTTTGGGCCAAGATATTGCCCTCTAGTTTATTCAACGCCATGGAATTACACAAGCACTTTAATATTTCCAATTCGTCGTTGCTTTGAGCATTGCAGAATCTAAGAAATAATTCATCCACTAGTTGAGATTTGTTTTCAAATTTTTGACCAGACGGGATGGATATGCTATATTTTTTACTATGAGATAATAAATCCTCAATTAAAAATTGCACCCAGCCAATTAATTGGGTTTTTTCATATTCACTTTCTATTTTGAATCCGTTGTTCAAATCTATCAATTTATGCAAATCATCATCAAATGATATATCATCATCTTCAGAAGAATATTGTTCTATTATGTCAAGTACAGTGAACAATAAACTGTATTTAAACCTGAGACCCAACTCTACGAGGAGAGGCTTGTATAATTTTATTAAAAGAGGGTTAAATTTCAGTTTTTTACCCTTGGTTTCATTTTTATCGTGCTTGTAAATAAGGAAATTCTTGAAAATCAACACCTGAATTAATCTAAGTTCACTTGATTCGCTGTTATAGTAAGAACCGATATTTTTCATTGCTTTCCAATATTTTAATCCATTTTCTGAAGAATTTCCTTGCTTAATATCAAGGTCAAGATCAAGTTTACGAATTCGTTTGTATAATTTGAGTTGAATAGTCATTTTATTGATTAACTCCTTCAATTTTTCCGATTCTGTTTCAACATATAATCTATTCTTCTCAGATATCTCCACTACTGATTCTTCTAAATCTTCGTTGTCACTGAGTTGAGTCCAATAATTGTCATACAACCAATTAATAGCCCTGTTAGAAGCTATACGTAATATATCCAATTCAGGTAAAGCTTCATGCGTGCCCATATGTCTGAGTTCTACAAATAGTCCTGGAAGTTTGAGATTCTTAGCCAACTGATGAAGTGGGATTGCAAAATTAGATTGTTGGAAAGGATCTAAAAGGCCATTTACAAAACGAATCAACACCATAGAATACGATAATCTAAGTGAGTTTGAATCTGTACTATCTCCGTTATGATTTTCATTCAACTCTGGATCTCCAAGCATCACTGATGTCAAAAGAGATGTGATTTCAACCACATGTGGAAGTTTGCCTCTTGACATCAACACTTTTACTCTCTGAATAGCTTTCAGTCTATTATCGATATCCTTGGAAAAGTTGTAAAACCATTCTCTTAGTACCACTAAATCAGCCGGTGATTTGTAGCTAGTTATTATGGGATTCTTGATCATATTGATCTTGTTTAAGATGACGCTATTTTTCTCTTCACGTTAAAAATTAAAAAAATACATCAAAGAAAAAGAAAAAAAAAACAAGTATGAGCAGTCGTATGGAACGTTTTTCACGACACATCAATTGTGGGCAGATTTAAGCACAGCGGGTTAAAAATATGGAAGAGGGTCGCAAATCAAATCAAATCAAAGAATCCAATATTTGAAAACAATCAAGTGAAGTTGAGGTCATAACTGGAGTTAACAAATATATAAAGTGCCCAAACTCTACATTCAGTTAGTACTGCAAATTCAGTGTGTGAGGAGAAACAAAACAAGGGACTTAAGAAGTCTTGATAACAATGTGACAAATCGAAGTATTTTTAATTATTTTTATAAAGTCTTGAATTTAGAAACTAGCAATTGTTCGAAAGGAGGAGAAGCAAACGTTCTTTCACCGTATTTGTGCTGAAATGTGTTCCCCTCTGGATTTAGGACTTTAGTGAGTAAGAGCTATCATTTTCTGGAGTTTGGAACAGTGAATGAAAAGACCGTAAATGGAATCTTCGGAAAAAAAAAAAAAAAAACAGTCAAATATGAACTTATTGTATGTAGTTAGATTTCAAAATTCCAGTAAAAGTGCTGAAAAGAGTAAACATTATAATTGAAAAAGTGACGTGGTGTAAATCCGACCAAAAAGTGGTGAAAATTGATGTTAGAAAAAGAGCTTAACTTTCTATTTGTAGAAACTATAAACTTTACCTAAACTCAAGTGTTTCAAAGACCGAAAGCAATACCTCTGTGGAAATAAGCATCATGTGCCTTGTATGGGTTTAAATGCTGGTTTGTCTGACCTTTCTCTGTTTACTTCAGAGAAGTAAAGGCGTTTTGAGAGAAAAAAATCAAAACAACCAAGGACTTAGAAACTGGGGGTTTTAGATGCTTCAAATTAGGTTCTTTTCTTAATTCCGAAATTGGCTATACGTAAAACAAGGCAACCAACAAAAGTTTTCCTGGAAAATACAGCCGGAAAAGCAAAAATAATGTGGGGTGCATCTGCCCCATTCTTTAGCACTCGCTCGGACTTTCATGTATTACATAGTCAAAAAGCATCTAAATAGTATATAGGCAATTCATATATATATATATATATATATATATAACCACCAAATCTTGATTTTTATTTAGTTGCAAAATATTCAATAGTTGTTCGCTTCATAATTTCAACATAAATTGTTTGTATTCTTTGTTTATCTAACACAGAAAACAATAACCCTACGCTAATTATTATTATCAAGTAATACCAATAGGCAATCAATACAGATTGAGTTTCAAAACTTTGTTATAAAAGCAAAGCACATATTGCAAAAGATATTTTCATTTCTTTGCAACATATTTCAGTAACGTTTCAAGTCCCATTAGTTTCACTTGAATTCCTAGTTTCGTTATCCTTAACTTCTGCCTATTTCCAAATCAGCTGGTACTGTAACTATTTTGGAATAAACGTTGAAGTATAATTATTAGTCGGAACTAATTTTAAATTAAACATGTCTTCCACCACACATTCTATTGAGGACAAAGACTCTGTTGTTCAATCTATTGTCCATGATGATGAATATATTGTACTTGGCGGTAATAAGTTCAACAAGAAAGAACTTCAAACTGCCTTTGGTGGTACGCTTAATCCCGACAGATTTGCAGAATATTCGAAGTATGAATTTGGTAATGCTTCTGCGTTAGGTTTGATTTCATTTGCCATCACCACATTCACTTTAGGATTGTATTATGCTGGTGCCATGGGTATTGCTACACCTAATGTTGTCGTTGGCTTAACCTTCTTCTATGGTGGAGCTTGTCAATTTCTTGCCGGAGTATGGGAACTTGTTATTGGTAACACTTTTGCTGGGACTGCTTTTGCCTCTTATGGACCATTTTGGATGGCTTTCGGGGCTATTTTTGTTGAAAGTTTTGGAATTCAAGCTGCTTATGCTGAAGTTCCAGAACAACTTACTAACGCCATTGGATTCTTCTGTCTTGGATGGGCTGTGTTCACCTTTATGTTATTGTTATGCACATTAAAAGCTACTGTTATGTTTGTTGGTTTATTCCTAACTTTGGATATCACTTTCATCCTCTTGGCCGTTGCCAACTTCACTGGTAATGCTAATATAACTAAAGCTGGTGGTATTTTTGCAATCCTTTCTGCTATCTGTGGTTTCTGGAACGCATTTGCAGGTGTTGCAACTCCTCAAAATTCTTACATAACTTGTCACCCACTTCCATTGCCAGTTTATGGTAAATCGTCTTAAATTTTGAGTGGAAACCTTATTAGTATAATACACGAAAATAAAGAAAAGCAATTCTTGTAAAATGTGTACCCCAAAATATTGATATTTGAATTTTCTATGTATATTAAAGTTATGAATAGGCAACTCCCGTATCTGTAGTTTTTGATTTATTCTCGTTCGTCTATTTGAACTTCCCATTGCTATAGTTACACTTATGAAATGACCATTGACTATTTATAAATCATGAATCCAATATTTTAACTTTAACCAAATGAATACTGTCCCGAGTGTTGTTGTAGATATCAGCGTGTAGTACATTGTTCATGTATTTACAAACAGACTCAATAATTGGTTTTGCTCAAAAGAGAGATTTCTCTTCCAGGTTTTAGAACCAATAGATTCCAATGATATTCTGCTCTCTGGAGACTCGTGCTCTTCTAATGCTCCATAAAGCTTCTTGCTTGCTTTCACTTTTTTATAAGCGCCATCAGTGTAAGGAAACTTTTGATTTAACAAATCATCAGAGTTTGATGGTAAACCTTGTCCAGACGTAGAATTACCAAATGCACTATCCCAACTAATTAACACAACCCCTAAAAACACACATCCTAATCCAAAGATGACCCAAATTAATTGACTTATCTTCATTTTGTGCTCCGATAACAATGAATTAAACATTACATCATTGATTAAATTCACTAGGTTGTACACCAAGAAACACAATGGATATAAAATTGCAGTTGATATTTGCGAGAGTCCTAAATTAAAAGCAGTCAATTGACACCCAATGATCGCTAACATAATAAGTAAAAGGACATAAGGAGCTAAATTCGAAGCAGAGAATAATTTGCCCAAAGAGTTATGAGACGAACTCATAATTGCTTGGATTATGACATCTATTAAAGATTTGGCAAACAAAAAAGTATGAGCTGTCAAAGTTCCCGAGATTAAACCATAACTTACACCTTTAATAAATTGAAGTCTGTTTAATATTGTTTGGTACCTTGCTCTCAATCTAGTCAGATTGGCCATTGATTTTCTTTCTTTGAAAACGTTTCTTTGCTTGGAAACCAATTTGATAATTAATATAAGGGCCAATATTATAACAAAAGTCATTAGGAACCATGTCAAAAACGCTTTACGTAAAAGCATATCCACAAGTTTGTGAAACTCATTTCCACCGCCTGATGTTGGTGGTGGAATTTCAGAGTCATTGTTAGGTGCTGTATTACCTTGGTAAGCAACGATAAATGCCCCCAATGCTATGACAACAGTCCCCAATCCCAATTTTTTGGTAAATGTTTCTCCTGGTAATAACATACAGCTAAAAAGGGAGTTAAAAATGAGTCCAATACTTTGCAAGGGTGATAGTATGATTAAAGGAAGGGTTGTGATTTGAATTAAAGATCCAAAAATGTTCGCTATTATAAATAAAAGGAACCCACAGAACCACATATTTCTCTTGTGATGTACTGTAGTATGAATGATATGAGACTTTCTCTGTAGTGTTATTCCAAAGGATTGTATGGCAGATGAAACCACGGCGACGGTGCACCCTACAGCAACCGACAACGCTTCGTTCTCCATTATTAAAAGATGGTTGTATTTTCAAGTGTTCTTAGTAGATTCAAACTGTCATATAAAAAGATATATGTTAATTTAAGTAAATAGATAAATCGCTTTTTTCCGTTTACGGCGGGGAAGTACGGCAGAAATCCCCTTTAACGTTTGATATCAGTTGTAGCGAAAAAAACACTGAAAATAAATAAAATCAAAGGACTGCAAGTAATCTAACAACTGGTATTTAAGAAAACGATAAGCTAATCCTTTATTTTATTATTGAAGATCAATGCCAAACTCAAACGTGTTAATTTAAAAAGTAAGGGTTTTTATTTTTTTCTTTCTTCATTAAGCCGACACTTAAAACAAGAATGATCTTAAGTTATTTCTAGCCTACTCCATATAAAGGATTATTGTATAATCAGGAAATGTAATTCCTGTGTATTTTTATTTTTAATCCTTTTTTATTTTTTTATGTTTTGTATCATCCAAGCCCATGCAGGTTCAATATTTACACTTTCTTTTGTTCTTTCTACGTTACCACAAGTGCATAGTTTCACATTTTGTATTTGTTTGATTCCCACCATAAGCCACTTCGTTTGCTCAATATGATTAGTGAAGTAGATATCTTGGACATTATAGAAAATTTGGAGTCTCTGTCTGGTGACTCTGGGATGACATTTGATCATAAAGCAGGATTAACAAAGTTAACCACATTATTGACTGAATTGGCTCCGTTGTTACAAGACCAAGGACCAAAGTTGATTGAATATCAATGTTTACAAGATAATTTTGAGTTCAATATTACTAGCCTGTTATTGAATTTGTACCGAGTATTGTACAAAGTGAATAAAGATAATTATTCAAAAGATCGTACTTATAAATCAGCTAATGCAGTCGATAGTTCGGATGATGATTTTACCTTGACACTCAATAAACTTTTACAAGGACTTTTATTGCTACACCCCAAATCTAGAAGACTTTTCACAAGGAAGGATAATATGAATCTCATTTTGGGTTTTTTGAAAGATTCTAGTTATTCAACCACCGTAGTTAAATCATTCATATCGACTCTCGTGCACATATTATTGAAAAACTTGGACAATTTTAGAACATTTGAAAATTGCAACGGGTACTCTATCATCATTGAAAAACTTAATTTACAAATATTACAAAATTCATCTCCTCAGAAGAAAGAATTGAGTAGTGAACAGCAGCTTAATTTTAAAATTATTGAATTTTTATTATTCTATCTCGTTGATGAAGATGAAGTCAACTTTGAATATAGTACAACTAATCACGCTAAGAAATTATCAGTCAAAGAGAAAGCGGAATTTTTCAGAACTGAATTTCCTGGTATCGATGCATTGATTGCAAATTTAAATGATTTGAAGACGTTATAGAATAATCTCGATTTAATTAAAAGTATTGTGTTCTCAGTGGTGTTTTGAAAGAAATCTGATTAAATCTTTTACTATGAAGATAGCACATAAAGTTCACTCACTAATATTAACCCGTTATGTCAGTTTACACACATAATCAAAAAATAATATAAAAGTCAAAAATAATAAATAGGAAAGGAAAAAAAAAAAATCTCAACTGTTTATACACATTCGAAACAAAACAGATTCATTTACACTAAGATACAGCTTGGAATCAATCAATAATTGATTGATATTGACTCTGTTGCAAAATTGCAATTCATCAAAATAAACTTTTAGGTGACTTCAACCTCACACAATCACTTCAACATTCGGTTTATTTTTTGATTAACTCATCGACCTACGCCTCTAGGTTTTAATTTTTTGGCTTGCCCGATATAATGTATACATACATGGAGTATTTACAGAAGTGTTTCTATCAGAGTACCAACTGGAATGAAGACAACATATTTTCAAACATAACTGCCACGTCCCTGGCTCTCTTAGATTTTAACATCCCCAATGGCATAAAACTTGATTTATCGTCAAAAGCAACCGACAATCTGGCATCCAGTTTCACACTTTCCAATCATCATTCTATCAATGGATCTATAGCGTATCTTTACTCATCATTAGCATTGAAGAACACTATGGGAACTAAGGAGATCTCGTTACAAGATGCCATATCAGGATTTAGAATCATTGAACCACACTCTATGATTGATCAAAACAATAACTTACCTGAATCGCATAAAAACTCTTTACTTTACGGTCGTATGTATTTTCCAGGAGCAGCCCTTGAGGCAATGATAATTAAAAGATTTTCACCTCAAACTCAGTTGTTAATGAAATGTATTAGTAACCCTAGTTTGAACAAAAACGGGACTATGATAATATACTTGCAAAAAAACAATCCAAAATTTCTGAGAGAGTTTATTTACTCCACGAATGAAGCATTGTTTGGATTAAGATTTTTGTATAATTTGGGATTAGATAACGGTAAGTCTGTTGCAAGTCAAGCACTTCCTAAATTTGACAATTCGGTATTGTCAATTGGAACAGAAGTGTGGTATGCAGCCATGAGTACTAGTCCAGGGATGTCTACAGCATTGAGATATTCCACGAGATCAACTGCCACGGGAAAGCCATTGACAATGACTCTTGCATGTAATCCAGTCTTGGGACATATTTCTTCAACATATACAGTGAAAACTAGTGTTTCTTCAACTTTTTGCTCTAAATATGATTTTAACTGGTTTTCATACGCAAGTAATTTGTCCCTAGGATTTGAATTGTTCAATTACAGTAATCCACATAAGCATTCAATAGACTCAAGAACATCCTTAGAATCTACATCGTCGGTAATACCTCATAATCATTTACCAGCACCACTTCATTCATCTATCAATTTTCAATCATTATCCCATAATAACAAATCCAAAATTGTCAATCCGATTCAAAATCTGGACAATTATTATCATATTAATCCTACATTAATTCCTAGTAGAAATGAACATGACACCGAAGTCTATAATGCCTCAGTCATGTACGCGTTTCAAAAATTGGTCAACGTTAGTGATTTTGCAAGTGTATTAAAAGTATCTACTAGTGTTAATGATGCAATTTTTAAATTACTATGGGAAGGCCGTTTTAAGGATTTTTTAATAAGCACAGGCGCTCAGGTGACTCTTAACAAACAGACCCATATACCAGAAATAAATAGGTTTGGAATTAGTTTTTCATATGCTAGCTAATACAAGAAACGTTATACCAACTAGTAACTTGAGCCCATTTCTGACATAGTGGAAATCTCAAAGTATTTTTTTTTTTACCCACCTCTCTGTCCAATTTGTTACATACACTACTACTTCAACACCTAAAAAAAGTTTGAAAAATTCACATTCAAAATTAATATCTGACGTCCAGCCTAAACAATGAACAATCTGGAGATTTTTGGGTTGCTCAAGCACTCCAAGTTGGCACAAGTGGCCACTCCGTTGAAGAAATCTTTGAGGACGAGCGACAGTGTGCCAACGCATCAAATCATTTACACTCCTAGATCTTCAGCTATTAGATCCAACTTTGGTATCAAATCTCACTTACCAAAGAAGATTGGATATTCCCACATTGTATACAATGATTTAGATAACAAGAAGAATATGCCAGATGTTGAGAAGTATTCTGGTCCTCACTATAATAGACTTAAATTCCAAGAATCGGGAGTAGTTTTAAAGAACTATTTTACTGAATCTAATCCATTATTTCCATCTTCCAAAACACAAACATCCACCAGCGGATTATTTGGCTCAGATACTGTTTTGTCTGCCTTGAATTTGACCGATAATGCCACTTCTCATGATGTCAAACGTATCATTAAGGGAAATCCTGAATTACACAAGAACTTCATGCAATGGCTCGTCCAACACAACCCTCAAGCTGTCACCAATGGTAGTGCTACTGTGTTGGTGAAAAATTTAAAAGAATACTTGAAGTCGGTCTCTCCAGAATCATTCACAAAGAATAAGCTTAAGATGTCTGATTTCATAAGAAAGAATGGTCGCAAATCTAGTAGTAGTCCCCCAAATGATATCCAAGGTACTGGTGGATTTTCTTACTTACAAAAAGGTAGATTCACCAATACTCCAAATGGTATCAAATATGGATCTGTCATGTCTGGTAGATTAGTCAGTGATAGAGAAGCTGCGGTTGGTGGATTTGTTGCAAAACTAAATGAAAGAACCACTTTGTTACAAAACAACTACTCCAAAAACCACCCAGGAAAGCATCAACGTCAATTTGTGATGCCATTTAAGGTCACTGAAGCCGAGCTCACACCACTGGGTTCTATCAGAGTTTATGCTGACGGTGTTAAGACTGGATCCTGGTTACAAAGAACCGGTTCTGAATCATCTTCCGATCCATCTAAATATGAACCTTCTAATCCTTCATTCGGAGGAGCTACCGAGAGAAACGGTAGAGACAGCATCGCCTTGCAAAATTTGATGAACTTAATAAGTCATTAATCATCTGTAAATATTGAAGAAGAAAACAAGTATCACTTACATAGCTTGAAGTTAAATAATGTATTAATATAAATGTAGATTATTCAATTAAGAACTTTGTTTGTTCGTAACATGTTCTAATTTTACAGTTGGATCGCTAACAGCCATTGAATCATTTGAGTTCTGTGACTGATTATCATCTGGTGGATTGACACTATCATTTGAATGTGAACCTCCTATAGAACTTGTACCTTCAAGTTGTTGGTTTATAGGTACCGGAACAGGATTCGGATCCTGGCTCAAATATGTATTGGGTGGTTGCGACTGCAATCCAGATTCTGTGGGGGATTGTGAGTGATAATTAGATTGTAATGGAGACTGTGATTGAGAGGTTGGTGTTGGTTGAGGAATATAAGGTTGCGGATGTCCTGGCGGAACAGCCACTGGTACCCTGGATGAATATCCCACAATTCTTGGTGGTCCATTCAATTGAGCAGATCTTTCACGCATTGCTTCTAGTTTCCTCAATTTTTTCAATCGCTGTTTTTCTTCTTTCTCTTCTCTAGCTTTTCTTTTCTTTTCTGCTACAGCATCAAGAGCAGAAGAAGATGTATAAACAACACCGGTCATTCTTTTTTCTTCTTGATTTATATCACTTCTCATATCTTCAGCATATTTTTCGTCAAGTTTTCCATCTACTTCGTACCACAAATAATAATTCGACATCCTAGTGCCCTTCTCTATAATTCTTTTCATTTTTGCTTGGACAGTCTCAAGTTTATTGGCACTATTCATTAATATTGGTACATACCGCCCTGGAATTTTCCTCAATGTATAACTGAGTGTGGTATATTTATATTCAGGTTCTGATGGAGCTGTCAATTTTTTTAAAGGCTTGGCTTTCTTTGGTGGAGGTGCTTGCTTTCTACGTGGTCTATGAGATCTTGCACTTGTAGCATCCAATTTTTCACTTTCAATTTCCTTTTTTAAATTTTCTTCTTCGTCAGCTTTTTTTTTGGCATCCTCTTCTTCTTTTTTTCTTCTATCTTCTTCATCCTTTTCTCTTTGTCTTAACGCTTTATTATAAGTTTCAAGCTTTTTTTCGTAAGCTTCAACTTCGTTAACGTTATGAAGCCAAATAAAACTGACAAGTATGTCTGTTTCTTGCTCGTCGTCATCATCTACCGGAGGCTTGGGTTCGCTCACAACCTCACAGATAATGTCTTTTGGAAATGAGTATCTTACGTTTGGATTGTCCACAAACTCAAACAAAAGCAGTGCATCTTTCGTGTATTTTTCTTGGAAAGCGGTCAATTTAATCTCCCTTGCAATAGTTTTTTTAGTATTGTAAGTTCGTTTTTCTTTCGTAGCAGCAGGTCTCATCAATGGGTGGTCATTTCCCAACAAATGAGCATGATGTGGTTGTGGACCCATTTCTCTTGCTCTTTTGATATAACCTTGGAAGCGCATTATTTGCTGAGGGGTGGCTTGACCCAGGGCGACAATTTTCATTAAGTTATTAAGAGACAAATCAACTCTTGCAATTGCATTCAAATTCGCAATCATAATAGTATTCTCGACAGATTGCATATCATGTGGATCATTACGCGGTGGTGGGCTCTTTGATGACATTGGAGCTTGAATCGAACCTGTAGGTGGTTGGTCGGAGATCATTGGTGTTTGACTAGGTACTGATGTCGTTGGGTCTGAGAGTCCTGGTGCCTGGTCAACAACGCCAGGAACTTGGCTAGGATATGATGGTGCTTGGCCATTGATAACTGGAGCTTGTTCACTGGTAAGTGGCTCAACATTACCAATAGCTGACGGCTGTGATGATTCAGTAATTGCTTCTGTAGAACTAATTTGAGCTTGAGGCTTTGTATTAAGATCTTGATCCATAGCAGATGTAGTTGAACCTCTTGAGATTCCTGTAATATCAGAGGATTTTGTGTCGATTGGTATTTCATTATTTGGAGCCGGTGGTGTTCCAACTTCATTCAAAACCAGAGAATTATTTATGGTTGTTGGTCTCGTCGTTTGTGTAGTGTTTGAATGAGGCAGTTCCATGTCTTTCGTAGATGCCTCTATTTGATTCTGAGTTTCATTTTCTAATGCACTTGATTTCCCATTATCATTGTTTGAAGATGATATATCGTTGGTGTTTGTCCCACGAGTATCTTCAGCTGTTTGAGGGTTATTGTTGAGCTCGTTGGTTGTTGACTCTGTGTTACGTACATTTTCGTCTCCCAGAAACACAGGTGCCACTTCAGATTTCTTATCATGATGTAAATTGTCTATTTTAGAAAATTGGTTGTCAGCTTGAACCATTTCTTCATTTTCACTTGTTTCAAGCTTTGGGGTAACGTTTGTAGCATTTTGGTCTGCCCCCGAAACAGTCCCATTTGCTCCTGATTCATCTTTCATTTCAACGTCATTTGATATGTTCTCTGTCATCGAAGGTTGTTCCAAAGTGTTGGGCCCTTGTACAGGAGGTTGTATTAATTCTTGTTGTTGATGCTGATGCTGATGTGTAGTTGATGAAGGATCATGTATGCTATTAAATTTTGCTTCTCCATTATGTGACGTTGGGCCCGGTTTGTTCGCTGAATGATGTGTATCAACTGAATTAGAACCAGTGTAAGTTTCTCCTTGAGAATCACTTTTCACGTCTCTTTCTTTCTTGTCTGATCTTTCGTCTTTGGCAATGAAAATACGAATACCAAAAGTGTGCGGTCCAAGCTCCATAAAAGCGTCACATAGCTTTACCATTACATCTCTAGCACTAACCAGAGAGTCCAAAGTGGCTTGCCTTTCTTCTATTATGTGTCCGTTGATAGCGCTCTGGTTACGCTCTATATGTTGTTGTTGAATCTTCTTGGCATGTGCCGTCAATTTCATCCAATGTAATTTGAACATAGGAGCATTAAAGATATAATTGTTCCTTGATTTTATCAATGACTTATAAAGAACCCCGGTGTCTTTTACAGTTAAAGGTTGTTTCAAAACGTCTTCATAGTGTCCGGTTGGTGGAGGGTTGAAAGAAACTGGCATACCTGCTAAGATCTCAAAGGGACGGACGATTGCTTGAGAAATCTCCTTCTCTTGCCTCTCTATTTCATCCCTTTTCGCAGTCGTTATACGTCGTCTAATTCTTGGAGCCATGACGTATCACTGGAAGATGAAGTGTTGATTCAAGACCTGGAGTAAAACACAAATATATGTGAAAAATGTGTTTACGTAAAAGTAGATATGTTTTCTACGCACGAAAGTTGAATGCGAATGAAAACAAAAACAGTATATGAAGGAAAGAAAAAATACAGTTTAGCGCTTAGATATTGATCTGAACTTAAAAGAAAGAATATATATGGTATATTTTCGTGGTTTATACTATAAAAATCTATATACTAACATCTAAAGCTTCCAACCCTTGGGTAAACAATTTGATCATAGAATCTAATTCAGAAACAAGCTTTTGCTTTGGAGTTGAGTCCACAAAAAATTCCGAATTAATCATTGGAATTGTTGGGAATTTGCTTGAAGATTTCATATGAATTGGGGAGGCACTGATAGAGGTAGATCTAACTGTATTGGATCCAGAGACTGATGGTTTTTTGGTCAAAATGGCATGCGATCTTAATGTTGAATTGGAAATGGATTCTGTGCGATCTCGTGGGAGGGCAACCAGAGATGCGGTTGCTGAGTGATTTATAGTTGATGAATGCTCATTATTTTCAGATGCATTATTGAAAATTTGATCCTTCTCAGTGACTGGTGTCATAGACATTGGTGCCAAATATGCCTGATGAGGATTGATTCCAAACTGATTAACTTCTGGGTTTTGATGATCATTCACATTCGTAGATGATGGTGCTGATGAGTTATGCTGATGATGTTGGTTTTGTGATTGTGATTGTGATTGTGATTGTGCTGCAGATGAAGGGTGTTCAAAATCATTAGTTAATGCATTTAAATTACTAACACTGGAAGGTGTTGGCATTTGAATTCGTAATCCTGGTCTACCGCGTTTCTTTTTATTGGCTGTAGCTTCAACGCTAGGTAATCCATTAGATGAAACAGTTGTCATACTCGTATTATCTTGTAAAATAGAATTGCTGGGTGATGTGGTATTCGACTCGTTAGAGTCAGATTGTGATGCGCTAGCTATGGAATTAGACAACCCTACTGACAGTGGCGGTTTGAAATTAATAGGCTGCAATAATGGATTAGCATTGTGAGTTAATGCTTTCATTGATTTAGAAGGTGAACTGGCATTACCCAAACTACTGAATATATTATTGGGAGGAGCCGGTTTGGGCGATGGTGTTTTCAGATTATAGTTTGACCCATATGGAGGTGTTTGGGGTGGCACGGGAAGGGGTTGATGTGGTGGATATTGGGATTGTGTAGGAGTTGAAGTTGTAGAAATAGAATTCGTAGATGTTGTACTTCCTAAAGTATTCGAAATCGTCTTCTTTCTAGGTCTGTTTGAAGAAGCACGAGTTTCAAGATTACCAGATGCCGACTGTGTATGATGTAAAACCGGGGGCTTATTAAGTATAGGTCGGATTGAGGATGAGGTGAGGGTATGATTAGAATTTCCGTTTGGTGCTTGCGTTTTCGATGTACTAAAATTAGCAAGACTATCCATGTCAGGGATTTCAATTGTAGGAGAATCCACTCTTTCGGATATGGTATTACTTCTGCCAGGAATAATTGGTCGTTGTAAGTCTGGTTCTTCTGTGGGCTCTGAATCTTCAAAAAGCAGTAACAAAGATTTTGGAATTCCTGTCAGTTGAGTATTAGAATGAGTGTTGATATTTGGATTCGAAGTGTTACCAGTATTCACATTAGTCCCACCACTGGTGTGTGAATTAGTGTTTGTATTCATATTGCTGACACTTATATTGGCGTTGGTGTTCGTATTGATATGAATATTAGTTCCATTTTTACGAACAGTGGAAGAACCGTTAATAGTATAATGTTCTTTGAATGTACCCTCTCCGTAAGGATCATCATCCATAAACAGATAGTTGTAATTTTCATCCACTTTATCCATATCAATGTCATTTTCAATTATATATTCTCTTGAGCTCAAAGAATCAAAATCCCATTTAATTTGTAAATTGGAGTCTTCTTCTATGTCTTCTTTGTTTATATTTTCGTTTCTTTTTCTCTGCTGAAGTTCCTCTTCAATGTTCAAAAACGCAATTGAATCTCGACGCTTATCGTTTTGATCTCTCCACAAAAGATATCTAGTTACTAATTCTTTCAAAATGGTGGTGGGGGTGTTTTTATAGAGTTTGACCAATTTACACTTAAATAAATCATCTGCAGAAGGACGTTCATCTGGGTGTTCGTCAAGACACAATGCTATAGTTTCTTTTAAAACAGAGGAATATTCTCTACCTTCTAACCTAGGCGGTTTACCTCTTGAAATCATTTGCATGGCCCATATTGGGTCTTTTTCGGAATAAGGTGGATTACCAGTAGTAATTTCAAACAAAGTTATACCTAAAGACCAGATATCTGCCTTGTGGTTATACACGTCACCTTCTCTAATAACTTCGGGTGCCATCCAATAAGGCGTACCAGCCATAGTAGTTCTCTTTAAAGAATTTGATGTAATTTGAGCAGCAACACCAAAATCACATAATTGAACATTGCCTTCTTTAGTAATCAATACATTGGCAGCTTTCAAATCTCTATGGATAACTCCCATCTTATGTACACTTTGAAGAGCTATAAGTAGTTCTCTCATAATAATACCTACATATCTTTCTTCGAATATACCACTTTTCAATAAGGTTCGAATGGATCCACCAGCACAGTAGTCCATGATGATCCATAACTTGGTGTCATTAAGAAAAGATCCATAATAATGAGTAACATTGGGTACATTTTTTAATTCGGTCAAAAATTGAATTTCTTGCTGTACATCAGAAACGTCTTCGTCTTGAGCGTCTAAGTTCAATACTTTGATGGCCACAATTTGCTTGGATTGCTTGTTGTAACCTTTATAGACCACCCCAAACTTCCCACGACCGATAACCTCAGTTCTCTTGAATATTGAGGTAGAATTCATTGAGGGTTATGGGGTTTTATTGAGGAAGATTGGAAATATGATGATCTAAGCGATTTTTCTTGATTGTCAAAAATACAGGATTGAGAACAAAAAAAAGAATTTAATAAATTAAATAAAAATTAATACGTACGTTTGCAAGAAAATCAACCGTTAAAATAAGCTAATGAAAATTGGTATGTGAAAGGTAGGGCAAAAAAAATAGATTGAACTAGAGTTCATTTTTGAAAAGTTTTCAATAAGAATTAGTTGATTTAAACATTTTGGACCCTTAAAATGTTTTACAGGCGTAACCTAGACCCCTAAATATAGAAACACATGAACAATAGTACATCTCAAAGAAGATTTATTGGTTGTCAGGCTAAGATTGGAAATCCTTCCTTGGAGGGAAATATAATAATAATTGAAAAAGTCAAACATTTTTCAAACAACCACAAGTTTAGTTCATTTATAGATGATAAAAGGATATATTTTTAGGGCCCTACGTAAATAATACGATGGTTCAAGATTAACATGAGATTCACAATAAAATTGCCCTCATTTTACGTGTTGATACATTAATTATATGTACATTGCACTTTAAAACTGGTCCACCAATATTTGAGTAGAAGGGATAAGCCTTAGATCAAAAAAAATAATAGCATAAAAATAAACTAGTGAAAAAAAAAAAAACCATCAGTGCTATAAAATAACTTGATAAACTGAAATTTCATTTAAGGGTTGGCATGGTTTTAATGGTAATTTAAAACCCTGGACTGGAAATTTGAGCAGGAGTCGCCAATTGAGTGTTTTTTGGGGTATGTTTTTGTATTCACATTAGAAAAATTTCAATAAATGTTATGGTAAACATGTCGTCATATTCATCACATCCGATAATGTAACTGATAGATTGATCATCTGTATCAGCAAAAACTGCCAAGTTGAACTATTTTCTTTGAGAATATTAACACCACTCTTTATATCTCCAAACCTCATATCTCTTTTATTGGCAATTTAAAAATTGTAGTTAATTGAATTTAAAGCGTTAATGTTTAGCCAGATAAGTTCCAAAAATGTTTTTTTTTTTCCCCATCTGATTTCCATCATCTTCTATAATTTTTCACTCTGTGTATTATATACATTATGACTCAGTCACTAAATCTTTATCTTTGAATCTCATTAAAAAACGAAAAACCAATCAGGTTTCAATAAATTACAATGTCAGCACACGAAGTAAGACATTCAAAGGTCAACAGAGACACCAATGAAACAAAGATCCAAATAGCTCTTTCCTTGGATGGTGGTCACGTAGCTGTGGACAAATCCATTTTAGGTAAGGACGAGTTGAGCTCCCAGCACGCAGAGCAAAACACTGGAGGCCAAAGAATTGCCGTTCATACTGGTATTGGGTTTTTAGATCACATGCTCCACGCATTGGCAAAGCATTCCGGTTGGTCCTTGATCGTTGAATGTATTGGTGATTTGCACATAGATGATCATCATACTGCGGAGGATGTTGGTATTGCTCTTGGAGTTGCATTTCACGAGGCGTTAGGACAAGTCAAAGGTGTCAAGAGGTTTGGATCTGGATTTGCTCCATTGGATGAAGCTCTCAGTAGAGCCGTAGTGGATTTATCCAACCGCCCATACGCTGTTATTGAGCTTGGGTTAAAAAGAGAAATGATTGGTGATCTTTCTTGCGAAATGATTCCTCATGTGATGGAAAGTTTTGCTCAAGGTGCCAAAATTACTATGCATGTTGATTGTTTGAGAGGATTCAATGATCATCACAGAGCTGAAAGTGCTTTTAAGGCTTTGGCGGTTGCCATTAAAGAAGCTATTTCTTATACCGGAAAGGATGATGTTCCATCTACTAAGGGGGTCTTGTTCTAAACCAATTTAAACTACTTCAAGATATGTGACATTTGTTGATTTCAATAGTCCTATCAAAGTATCAATCAAATTATTTATTATATAATATTAATCATTACAGGCTCGTGCTATATCTTTTGTGGTCTCCAATTTGTAAGTTGCAAACCTTTGCAGAATGTTTTTTGAGTAGCATTTTATATTAATCGTAAGTGGTGTTGGAAGTACATTGATAAAATACGAAGTTTCGTCAAATATCTCAATATTAACCCAAAGCTTACAATATTGAATGAATGTAGGCAAAAGAGCAACACCCTTATGAACACAGCAGATGCAAATCGTTAAAAAAAATCACCACTGAAAAGTCGCACTACGAAATCCTTCACTAAAGCAGCTTGTATGATTTATTAAATTTTCACTTATATTTTATCAGTGATGAGACGGTTTTCGACATTAACCTCGCTTCTTGCACCTAAAGGAAGATCCAATGAGATATCTTCTGGATCATCTAGTTTTGATAAATATTTCCCAACCCCTTCGAAATCCAAAAAACCTTGGGAAGTAAGGGGAATATCCAAAGATGAGTTTTTTGGAAACAAATACAAAATGAAATCTCCAGAGCTTCAAGAAAAATTAAATGAGAAAGTGGCTAGACAAAGAAGGTATAGAGAAGCTAGAAAGCTGCATGAGAATCCAGATTATAAGAAGAGTTATTCCAAGGTTTTAAGTCAACTGTTTACAAGAAATCCATTGAATGAATACATATATGGAAAACATGCGGTCAAGGCTGCATTATGGGCCAATAAAAGGAAATCTTTCAATAAGCTATTTGTCAAGGAAACTTTCATTCAGGATGTGGATCAAGATATCTTAGAGTTGGCTCAAAAATACAAAGTTAAAATAGATTTGAATACTTCAAAGCAACAACTTTCAACTTATAGTCAACGAGGTATCCATAATGGGTATGTTCTTGAAACAAAACCCTTACAATTTCCATTTGTAACTGAACTTGGTTCGTGTGATCCAGTGAATGGAGAATATTCTATTTCAACTGTAGATAGTTTGGATTCCAGCATTGAAGTGATTCATAATATCGTTGCAAGAAGATTTACTGAAGGGCCCCAAGAAGCAGAAAATCAAAGATTTCCTATTGGTATGTATTTAGATGGTAATACCGATCCTCAAAACGTTGGTGCCATCATTAGATCAGCCTATTATATGGGAATTGACTTTATCGTTGTACCTGAAGCTGAAACTGCAAAATTAGGAGGCACTTGTAGTAAAGTTTCCAGTGGGGCTCTTGAGCTTTTAGATATTTACAAAACCGGATCTGGTTTGAAATTCGTAGAGAAAAGTCAAGCCAATAATTGGACAATAATTTCCGCAATTGCTCCAGAACAAACTTTAAATTCAAGCAACAAATCCAAATCCTATTCAGAGATGATGAAGAGTAAATCCGTACCAGCTGCTGAACTCTCAGTTATTGCAGAAAATGCACCAGTTTTACTTGTTTTGGGTAATGAAGGAGAAGGTATCAGAACAAATTTATTAGACAGATCAGATTATCTTGTTAGTTTGGATTCTGGTAGAATGGTTCCTACTGATCCTGTGGATTCATTGAATGTCAGTGTTGCAACTGCATTATTGATATCAAAATTGATTAAATGAAAAGTCAAATAATTAAATAGGGAATCTTGCATTAACCTCAAAATGGATTTTCAGTCGTTGTATATAGTTTTTGTAAATATGATTAGAAGGCTCACATGATAAAATGTATAATATATTTTAGGTTTATTTTTCATATAATAGACTAAATTTCATTAGGAATATTGACATATTATTGACATATTAAATATCACTTTTGTGTCACGTACAATTCAGAAAACTATCCTAGGTAGCCAGATATTTCACAACAACCAATAGAAACTAGAATATATTTTAATCATTTCTCCGACCATTGCCTTATCTTTCAAGAACAAAAGCAATGCCACCGATTTTGAGGTCTATCTTCACATGTTATATCACATGTTATATATAAAGGTCGAGTGGAGATGATTGACGGTTTTGGCGCGACTTTTTTTAAACGACCCAACATACAACTTTAGCATTTGGGTGTTTTATTACATTTCATAAGAACAAAGTTGAATTTTTTTTCTATTATAAGTCTAATCCGGACCATTTATTTTTTATTTATATCCCTCCATTTTGCATCCATATCCCTCAATAATTTATTAAACTTAATCAATTTACATGGTTTCTTATCATTTGGTTGTCTTGGTTCATGGGTATGTATTTGGTTCAGTTTCATATTTAATTGAATTAACTTGATTATGATTCATCTCAAAGTTTGCTCGGAAGCAGCTGTTGAAATATCGGGTTAGTTTATCTCTTATCTTTCATATTTTTCATGAATGATTTGAATTTTTTCAATTATGGCGGATCATTTACCAAACAATTATAAGAATACTAACATTCAGCTTATGGGGTAACCTAAGTCATATGAAATATGTTCAAGATCAAATAGAATTGCAAGTGAACAGTTCAAACGAAGAAATTGTGGTTTACAGGACTGGATCTCACGAGGGATTTTTAACATATGATGGAGTTGACGTCAACGGAAAAAGAGTCGCTGATGAAATTCAATCAGAGACTGATCGTCTTAATCAAGACAAGAATGTAGTCACCAAAGTTTCAATTATAGGGTATTCTTTAGGAGGGCTTATTAGTAGGTATGCCATTGGAATATTGTATTTTCAGGGCTATTTTGAAAAAATTGAACCTATAAACTTCATCACTTTTTGCTCTCCTCATGTTGGAGTTTTAACCCCTGGAAATGGTCTTGCAGTTAAGTTATTTAACATATTTGTACCTCATCTTTTGGCACATACTGGAGCTCAATTTTTTATGTTAGATAAGAAATACTCTCCTACATCTACAGACGCCCAATTACCATTGTTGGTTTGGATGGCTGAGCCTAAATCCTTTTTCTTTAAAGCTCTTGCAGGATTCAAATACAGAGCATTGTATGGAAATATTATGAATGATAAAAGAACTTGCTGGTTCACGTCTTCTATCAGTACAATCGATCCTTTTCAATCTATTCTGAACGAAGATAGTAGGATCTTCAATCTAGCATACATTAAAGGATACGAACCTACTGTGATTGACATTGATCAACCAATGACAATTACTAAGGTTGTCGATGATATAAAAGATGAAAATGCCAAAAATTCGGCTTATTGGCAAAATTTTGTTAAAAGAAAGCTCAATTGGTTCAAAGTTGTGGGGATGTTAGTATTATTTACTCCAATCTGGGGATGTTATTTTGTTTTCAACTCAATATTTCAAAGAGTTAGATTAAACAGAAGAGTCAATTCTTTTTTTAAAGATACATCTAACAGTTTGGCTCATTTATACCAATTGGTTGAAGATGAAGTCAATACCAACCTTACTGAATTGAATGACGACGAAGATGAGATCAATAAATCACAAAACACGACAACAAATCAACCAAATAAATTATTTGGTGTTGATGTTACATCTAAAGATCAAACTGAGGACGAAGATGAGGAAAGCGACAATGTTTCCCATATAAGACAAAGATTGGGTGACCAGACTGAAGACTTGGTTCAATCTGTATTTGATGCAATAAATAGTGAGAGATATAGAGATTATCATTACAAAGTTTCCTCAACAAATAAAAGTGAGCCATCAACTGTCAAACAAGAAGATGGAACTTCCTTTGTTGCAGTTTTAGATGAAAGGTCTGGAAAACCAGAATCATACAAGGATTTCATCTTAGATTTAAGTCCAGAACAAAAGCGTATTGTCTCAAATTTGAATAGCATTAGTTGGAAAAAGTTCCCAATTTTGATTAGAAACACCAAAGCTACACACGCAGCAGCCATAGTAAGAATGACTGATCCTAAATATAATTTTGAAGAAGGTAAGACAGTTGTCAATCATTTTGTTAAAGAGATTTTTCAAATTGATTAAGCAAATCTTAATATTAGCCAATCTACAGACAATTATTAGTTATTTTAACAATACTTGAATTTATGTTGTAATTTAATTTTCAAAATGTAATACATATACAAGATATACAAGATACACAAAAAATATTTTGTTAAGTGGGATAGTTTTCTTTCAAACGCCCTCTCTCGGTCTTAAATCATTTAAATTAGACCTTTTTAATCTATTCTTAATTTTATTTTTCGAAGTGATGTCACTTCAAATGAGCTCCACATAATTAGCTGGAAAGATTCCAGTTTGTCCGTTACTTCGCCCTGTCCACCAATCATCAGCAGTTTCAGACTTCTTGAGAATATCTATAACATCACCTTTTCTGAAAGGTAAATCACCGCCTTGCTCACCTTTGAAAGTATAGAGGGCTATAGCTTGATTGGCATTAGACTTTTGGCTGGACCCAAAATTAGGTTTAGATGAGGTTGGGGGTCTTCCAGGACCAGAATTTGAAGATATTCTAGTGTTACTAAATCTGTTTGACATTGAATCAACTCCATTTCTATCATACACATCGTCCTCCCAACCCGATTTACGAGAGTTAGTTGAGTTATAATTGGATGTTTTTCGAGTAGAATTTGTTCTTCGAGAATTATAATCATCTTCATCAGAATATTCATCGTCAGAATAGCTGTCGTAACCTCCTCTTCTACTGTCTCCTCTGCTTGATCTACTATTGCCTCTTCTTCTATTTGAATATTCAGAAGTGGAATCTGAGAAATCATCAGGAATATCATCGTAAATATCGTCATCTAAACCAGCGTCAGCTGGGAATCTTCCAGTAAATATTCTACTTTCTAAAATTCTCATTAAAGGTTCACAAGCTGGAGGAGTTTCAACATTACCATGTAAAATTTGGACTGCTTTACATTTACCTCCATAAAATTTTCTATTAGCATCTCTTCTTTCAACAATGACTGAACCTTCTAATGAAACACCTGCAAATAAACCCTTAGTTTTGGAGTAGGCAAAAACTGCAGAAACAGATTTTAATGAGGCAGTACCTGCTGCTTCGGCATTTCTACCCAAAGGACCAGCAGCAATGGAAACATTGGTACCCAAAGTAACTGAACCTAATTGAGCAAATGAGTCTACAGCATCTTTGGTATTCAAAATGAAAACAAAATCAGTAAGTTCCGCTCCAATTTGACCACCAACTCCGGCACCACCTGTCATGATTGCTGAAGGTGGAGACCAACTACCATCTGGTAATCTTGCAACTATTACACCAGAGCCTGCTCTACCTGAAAACAAAAACCCAGCTTTCAAGACTGTAATGACTGCAAGACCTTTAGCATTTTTTAAAACATGAGGAGGAATCACTTGGTTTGGACCCAAAGCTTGATTCGGTTTGATAAAAGAGGCAAGAATCTTAGCAGCCTTCTTAGACTCACTCTTTAAACTTCTTGGAATGGGGTTATTGATTCCCATTTTCAATCAGATTCAATTGGTTTGATTTACAACTGTCAATTAACTGGAAAGTAGCTATTGGTAAGTATTAACGAATTCTTTGAAAATCACCCCTTTCCTATTTGGAATCTTATTAATGTACAGAGGCTATGTACAAGACTTCCGCAGTTGACGAAAAATGTCACAAAACTGTTTATATTGTGACCTAAGCTTGTCAATCTCATAATATAGAGAAAAAAAAATCCATGGTGCGGATCTAACGGCGGTTGCAAAAGGTCCGATTTATACTTTCTACAAATTGACATGACTTTTAGATTGATACACGATTTTAAATTACTACAAGGTTTAGAGAATCAGTATGTGTTTAGTAAAACCCTTTTATATGTATGTTAACGAAAGCCTCTCAAAAGAAATACCGTGAGTTGATATCTAGTTTCAATTAGATTACCCAAAAGAGATATGTTGTTAGAGCAAAAAGGTTTGTTAAAAAAAAAAACGGGGCGAGCTGGGAATTGAACCCAGGGCCTCTCGCATGCTTGGAAGCCCAAAGCGAGAATCATACCACTAGACCACACGCCCGTGATATGAAATTTGTTTTTAGAGAAAACATTTAAACTTAAAATCAATATTCAACAAATTACAATAGTGAACAGAAACATTCATGTAACTCAATACTAAAAGAAAGAAATTCACATCAATTGAAAAGTATTAGTGTTTTTTTTTTTTTCAATATGCCAATACATTTTACAATCAAATTCTTGATACAAAACCAATAAATGTTTTAAGGGTGGTCAAGGAAGAAAATACATGGCATTCGTAAAGACAAATTAGTCAGGAATTTAGGAGTAAATAAAAACACGAGGCATAAACATTGAATTATAATGCTGTGCAATACAATTTTTGAACTTTGAATAGCAAAAATTGTATTACTCCGTATAGTTCATATCACATCCAGCTAACTTTGTTAATTGTTACTTTGTGTTTCAAGTTTGTTTTGCTTTTATGGCGCTCGAAATTTAAACAGGCAAATTAACAATAATAAGGAAAAATTTAATCAATTTAATTTTTCCTTATTGAGCTTAAAAGCAAGTGCAGTACAGAAATAGTGGTCCCTTCATTTTTCAATACTACGATATATACTGCTTTACGCTGTAATTATTTTTCCACTTTAATGGATTTTGGTTCCTCTTACAATCCTCATAGCATCGAAAATTGTCAAATATTTTAGTACGTATATCTATGTTGATCTATATTTATCTTTTGAAAATATATTCAATAAAAATATATTTAATATTTCTGGTCTTGTTTTCCAATCCAATTCCAAGTTTTATTATTAAAACTATTTTATTTTTGATTAAATAACGATTTTTGTTTTGCAAGGAAATTTTTTTCTCTCATCTTTCTATATCTCTTATCAACTAGTAGTAGACGAGGTGTGACTGCATAGAAAAATCTCAATTCGTCTTTTTAAAAATACTCGCCCCTTGGACCTTCCATATCGTCATTTTACTTTTATCGAAGATATATCGGTTGACAGTATAGTTCATTGATACAATTGCCTAGTTATCAGCTCACACTATTGAAATTTTTGGTAGTTGATTAATTCAGCATTTATCCGAGCACTATTCTTACGCGTTTGCACTATAGTTATAACCAACCAATAGCAAGAAAAACAGCTGGTGAGAGATATCTAAAAGTAAACAAGTCAACTTTACATAAACAAAATGGGTGTGTGTTGTAGTTGTTTGTTATCCCGTAACGGCGATGGCAAGTACCCTCCCCTTCTTTTGGCAGAGAATGAACGAGAAGCAATTTCTGCACTTTTGCAGTACCTTGAAAACCGGTCAGATGTTGACTTTTTTAGCAACGGTCCTTTACGGGCATTAAGTACTTTGGTCTATTCTGAAAACATTGATTTACAAAGAAGTGCAGCTTTAGCCTTTGCTGAAATTACCGAGAAAGATGTAAGAGAAGTCAATCGTGACGTCTTAGAACCAATTTTAATTCTTTTACAAAGTGCTGACCTGGAAGTTCAAAGGGCTGCCTGTGGTGCTTTAGGAAATTTAGCTGTAAATAATGAAAACAAAATTCTCATTGTGGAAATGGGAGGTTTAGAACCTTTAATTCGTCAAATGATGTCTACTAATATAGAAGTTCAATGTAATGCAGTTGGATGTATTACAAATTTGGCTACTCAAGATGATAACAAGTCTAAAATTGCCAAGAGTGGAGCTTTAATTCCATTGACAAAATTAGCTAAATCTAAAGATATAAGAGTACAGAGAAATGCTACTGGTGCTTTACTCAATATGACTCACTCTGGTGAAAACAGACAGGAGCTTGTCAACGCCGGAGCTGTTCCAGTTTTAGTTTCTTTATTAACTAATGAAGATGCTGATGTTCAATATTATTGTACCACTGCTTTATCCAACATTGCAGTGGATGAAGGCAACCGTAAAAAATTGGCTACTAATGAACAAAAATTAGTCAGTCAATTGGTTCATTTAATGGATTCTCCATCTCCAAGAGTCCAATGCCAAGCCACTTTAGCACTTAGAAATTTGGCTTCCGATTCTGGTTATCAAGTAGAGATTGTGAGAGCTGGAGGATTACCACATTTGGTTCAATTGTTGACAAGTAATCATCAACCCTTAGTTCTTGCAGCTGTTGCTTGCATCAGAAACATTTCTATTCATCCTTTAAATGAAGCCTTGATAATTGAAGCAGGCTTTTTGAAACCTTTAGTGGGATTGTTAGATTACACTGACCTGGAAGAAATACAATGTCATGCTGTTTCGACCTTACGTAACTTGGCTGCCTCTAGTGAAAGAAATAGGTTGGCTTTATTACAAGCAGGTGCTGTTGAGAAATGTAAAGAATTAGTTTTAAAAGTGCCACTTAGTGTCCAGCTGGAAATTCTGGCATGTTTTGCGATCTTAGCATTAGCTGATGATTTAAAACCTAACCTTTATGAAAGTCATATAATAGACGTGTTAATCCCATTGACTTTTAGTGAAAACGGTGAAGTTTGTGGTAACTCTGCTGCTGCTTTGGCTAACTTATGTTCAAGAGTCTCTAATGAACACAAACAATATATTTTGGAAAATTGGACCCAACCAAATGATGGCATTCACGGATTCTTGCTTCGTTTCTTACAGAGTGGAAGTGCTACTTTTGAACACATTGCGTTATGGACCATTTTGCAACTTTTAGAATCCAACAATGTGGAAATCAAATCTCTCATAAAGGACAACGAGTCTATATTATCCGGAATTAAAAACTTGAGCAACTCTCAACAACAACAGCAACAAAGTCAATTAGGAAAGCAAGATACCAATGAACAAAGTGATCAATACGATGACCCTAAAGTGGAATTATTTAACTTGACACAACAAATCTTACAAATCTTGGGTTAATTCTATTTACTGTTTAAAATAAAATTACTACATATAAATACATTAATATAATTTGGAAATTAAGAATACTATTGTAAATTATGCTAATGAAGCCTTTAATTCTTCTTTTTGTTTAATATCAGACTTATTTTGAGGTTCTTCATGACTAACGATCTTCAAATTGTTAAGTTTTTCAATTAATTCGTCGTTTTTCTCTTGTTCGTGCTTGCCAGGTTGTATTTCTATCTTTTCAACCTTACTGCCGCCGGATACTTCCTGTAATAGTTTATCATATTCGGCATCAACTTCAATGTCATCAATTTCATTAGTGTTGATTGAATATATTTCATCTGAAATTTGTTTGGTCATGGAAATTTCTCCTTCCATATCTGAGAGTATTTCGTCAATCTTGAATTTTTCCATATTATGATTCAATGAACTGAGAATTTTAGTTGAATCTTCAATTTGGTTGATAACCGATGCGTTAGAAACAGCCTGATCTATCAGTTCCATCAACTTCATCAATTGCTCCAAAGACGATTGTGAGGTCACTATAGATTTTTGGAAAACTTTTCTCATGGTAATCAACGTCTTGATTTCCAGTTTCTTTTCCTCTGCAAGAACTTCCTTTTCTTTAATCAAACTCATTACCTTGGTATTAATGTCTTTAAGTTTCAGTGAAAGCTCAAGATTTCTATTCTCAATCTGCTGAATACTATTCTTAATGGAAATTATTCCAAAATCATCTTCCTTGATTACTTGAGCAAAACCTTGAGGCATAATTTCTGGAATTTTGATAACCATTACTCCCTCGACGTTTTTTCCTGTTGTTATACGCTTGACGTCTCTCTCAAAATATTTCAACAAAACCTCAAACTCCAAAGGTTTTAATAATTCAGATGACTTTTCCTGTAACAATTCCTTAAATTCCTTCTCTCCAAACAAAAAGTCGCTATAAGAATTTGGATGTTTATTATAGTTGATTTGTTTGACTACAAAATCCATTATTGGATTTGCTGTATCCACCAAAGAATCCCAATAAATATAATTTTCAGGCACCAAATCACCTGAAGAAGTAACAACAGGATAGTCTGTATTTATATAATTCAAACTCCATTTCACCCAGTTGGAAGGGTAAATATAATCAAGAAAATGGGGTCTTTTTAAAATGTCGGGAAATGGTTCAGTTTCAGATAGATATTTCTTGACTGCAATAAGCTCGTTGGAAAGCAATAGCTCTTGGATGACTGTTGGAAGGGATCTAGGACCTCCATATTTTGTTGTGGATAGTTTCTGTACTAAACTTGGATTGTTTGTGGGTATATATATGGAAGAAGAGAAGTAACCCTTGTTCAAGAAATCAATAAATAACTTTCTCCAGGCACTTAAATTGGCCTCGTAACCCTCGGGATTTAATAGTTTGAGTTCGTCAAAATTCAGATAAAGAGAATTAAGACGTGAGTCTGTAAAACCAGGTACTGATTTGATCTCTTTCTCCAAAGACATAATAGCAAGACAAACAAAGAATGAGATTAACAGACTAGCAACATAAAATCAAAAAAAAAAATAAAGAATTACTTGTCTATAAAATTATTCTGATTTACACCCCATCTTTTCGATCCAAACTTCAATACTACAGTTAATTAAGTAATATGCCCAATTGTATTTAACTCAAATTACTCTATATGTATTAATTTGTATGTTTCAAACAATTTAAATAATGTATGCTAATATGGTTATGCTGAATTACCCTCTATCTGGTCCCTAAGAGCGTCTACAACATCAAGGATGGCTGTTGCTGCAGGAGAATCGGCGTATTCTTCAAAAAAACTCTTTCCTTGATCACAAGTTTTACCTATTCTTGGATCTAATGGAACAGATCCAAGGAATGGAATTCCCATTTCTTTACATAAAGATTCACCTCCACCAGTAGTAGGTTTGAAGATCTGAGATTCACCTTTGCAATTGGGGCAAACAAACCCAGACATATTCTCCACTAATCCAAGAATTTTGACACCTGCCTTGCGACAGAAATCAATTTCCTTTCTTACATCAAGCAAAGCTACTTCTTGTGGTGTGGTCACAATCAATGCACCATCAATACCGACTTCTTTCATGTAACTTGTGACTGAAAGATGTTCATCAGATGTACCAGGAGGAGTATCAACAACTAAATAATCCAAATGTTCCCCCCAGTTAACATCTTTAAGGAACTGTTTAATTAAACCGTTCTTTTTAGCTCCACGCCAAATAATAGCTGAGTCTGGATCTGGAAGCATGAATGATATACTCATTAATCCTAAATTATCAGCTACATACACTGGGGACCAACCAGTATTTGACTGATGTATCGATTCATCTGCTGCTGCCCCTAACATTCTTGGAAGTGATGGTCCACAAATATCTAAATCCATCGCTCCTATTTCCAAATCTTCATCTGCTGCCAATGCCCAAGCAAGCATTGAAGTAAAAGTAGACTTACCAACACCACCCTTACCTGAAAGGACGAGTAATCTATGGTCTATTTGACCCATTCTTTCATTTATTTGGGGCATGTGCGGATCAGGTCCCTTTGGTAGCTGTGATGAACAAATATCTTGATTGGCACATCCAGCACAAGCATCCTCTTTACCTGCTTGTTCTGATTCTGGCCCAGGACAATGTTCAGGTTCAGGGGCCAGTAATTGCGTTTTCAGGGTCGCATCTTCAGGCCGTATAGTTTCCACGACTGTCAGAGCCATTTATACTTTGATTTTTATTAGAGAACTTTAATATAGGCCTATTCTTGTATTTGCAAATAGGACAAACGTGAACTTCTTTCTCGATCTGACTAATCACAGATTATAATAAATATTAAATTAAAAAGAAAAGAAAAAAACAAAAATGAAAGAAAATTAAAATAAAATAAAATTAAAGTTAACATTAATATTGTAATATACATTTCTATATGCAGTTTGATCTTTATGATAAGAGGGCTAATCTGGCTTCGAAGTATTGGTGCCCATTTTCGTCAAAGGGTAAGGAAAGAATTTCAGACTTAGAGGATCCCAAAGCCAAAGCCCATTCACCGACCTTTTTGGACATTATTTCGAATGCAGCTTTACTCTGTAATGGCAGCTTCCCGTGCTTGAAACCAGAAATGTTACTGATTAAAGATTTCAAACTGGTCTTAAAATTAGGATTAGAAAATTGTTGATTCTCATCATGCAAATTTAGCAACTCAATAAACTGAATAAAAATACCTGCATTTTGATTCCATTGAGGGAGAATCAACCCATCATGAGGAATTCTATTGACTATATCCAATAACTTGGCCCGATTGACAGGGTTATTGGACACGATAGTGTATGGTCCAAGTTCATTTACAATACAATCATGAACTTGATTCCATCCTTGAGCCACTAAGAGTGCTTCACACTGTTCCCAAAAATGGCCCAATTTTTCCTCCTGTTGTGCGATTGCTTCATAAATTACATTCAGAGGAACTAATAAGCTTTCTCTTAAAAACTGCTCCTCATCAACATTTTCGCTCTTGATGTTTCCAATTTTGTTTATGACTAGATCTCGAATACAATTTTTGCTTGTATCATCATTTCTTATATCTGAATAGACAAAAATTGCTTCTTTCCATAAATCATGCTTTTCTAATTCGTTACCAAATTTGATAGACAATTCATCATATTTTGTAACCTTGGAATCAGCAAGAATGTAATTGATGAACCATTGAACCTTTGTATCAAGACTTTTAAACTTATAATTACGTAATGTATCTTGAATTCCAAAACTTTGAGTCTGCTCGTAAAACTGTAAAATATTAAAAATTTGATTTTGGGGATTGTAATTCTGCTCGATCTTTACAATAACTTCATTCAAAGTTTGACTGCAGTCCCCATATAGAAATTCCAAACTTAAGACAATGTTCCATGGTAATTCAATAATAAGCTCTTCAAACTCATTTGCCAAAATTTGATAAATTAAGTAAATTACTTTTGGGATATATTTCTGAGTATTGAATTCATTCCAATACTGAAGTTGGGCTTTTGCTATGTCTTTAACACTTGGATCATTAGCGTCCAAAAGAGTTAATAATACTGCAATGTGGTCATTGTTGGTTGATGTTGCAGATTCAATGGCTTTTTTTATATTTCCAACACAAACCTGCTGGAATAACAAACTGAAGTCATTATTTTCCATTGAATTGTAATGATTTTGATTGTACTCTTTTAACCAATCGGAAAACACTTTTCTTTTGTTGAGTTGTGACAAATGCTTTTTGATATTTTCATCTGCTTCATTGAAATTGTCAAATCCACTATAGTCGAAAAGAGATGTACACAACTTTAAGATGTAAAACTCCTCGGGTTCTAATTTGTCATTAATCAAATCCGAAAATGAAGATTGGGAACTTTCCGGTAACGTTGGAAATTTGTTGTTTCTGGAATATATTGAAGTTTTTGATTGAATGCTTTTGATCTGATTAACAGTTCCAGGAGCCAAAGGTTTTAATTCCTCCTTTTTCTCGCCATCCCATTCAAAACTAGGTTGCTTTGGTAAATCAGACAAACTTCTACTTCCAAACAACATGTTGTCAACGCTGTCAATATCTAAAACCATTCTGTCTTCATTCCCATGAGATGGATTCAAAGAGGAGTTCATATCATTGGCCATTTCCAATTGAATTAACCAATCATTTGACACAGCCAAATTTGGTCTTACTTGAATATTATCGAACACTGCTTCATCAGATATTTCCGGTTCATAAGCTTTTTCATCAATCAATTGATTCATCAGTAAATTTCTAGGCAAAATACTCACTAATTGTTTCAAATAATTGAATTTAGCTTCTTTTTTTCCCTTATATTCATATGTATCTTCTTCTGGAAGAACAAAACTTGCAGGTGAAGCTGATCTCAGCGATTCTGTATCTACAGTTATTTCTCCTCCAGTTTGTGCAGCATTAGAAACTTGGTATGCATTGTGGCTCTCGATTTGATTGACGATCTCATTATCCACCAACTTTTTTTTTAATTGCAAAGCAGACATCCCATTATTCAGAGCCCAACCCCCAGGAAATCCTGAAATGATTTGCTCACTCTTCTCTTTTGCAACTTCCTTACGAAATTCATCAGTTTCAAACGGATTAACATCTCTCATCTCAGATTCTTCCTCTTCCTCATCTTCTGCTAAACCCCAGATACTAAAATGCTGTACCTTGAATGTCCAGCTTCCTGTAATTGGGTCATAAGTTACAAAATCCATTTCCTTTTGACGTTGTAATAATCTGATGTAGTCAGGAGGTGACATCCCTTGTTTAGGGAACATGTTTTCTAAGGTGATTGTGGCTGGAATATTCATTCCAAATCCAACAGCTGGTTTTTTTTCACAATTATTGTAAACCTCCACTCTACCTTGCTTAAATACAATTGTTTTTCCAAAAAGCTCATCTATCAATTCAGTTCCGTAGGATTTCGCTTGCGAGTATGAGCCTGACAAATCAACAGGGAAGTTGAAAGAAATTTGACCAACTCCTATCTTTCCAATAATGAAATTGTCAATTTCCTTCAAAGCTTCAAATGAGTACTTAGAAAGTTGAGTAATTGAAGGAGAACACCAGTATCCATTGTTAAGTTTAGGATCATCTTGCTTGTTATCGTCGTCAACAATTCTTTGTACTTTTTCGTCACCTCTGAAAGCAGTGTTGGACTTTATGTGTGCCTTGTAAGAAAATCTTGGGTTGACGTCGGTTCTTTGAAAATTCAACTCGGTATCCAGACTCTCATCGTCGCTACTTAGATATTCACTTTCTTGTACATCAATAAGAGGATTTGGCTTACTATCCATTAAGACCCTTCTTCTCTTGTTGTTGAACACTTTCTCAGTGTCAATTAAATGAAATTTCAATGGTTTAGATTTAATTACCAATCTTTTTAAATCTCCATGACCAAAAGAATCTGAGACTTTAAAATAAGGCGTTTTGGATAATGACTGTGATTTAGGTTTAGGTTTTAATATGGAAGAGCTTTTAGATGAAAATAAACCATCCACGCCCGTCTTTTGAGACAGGTTTTGCTTCTTCCAATATGACCCAGAAAAAAAATTGAACGTTTGACTGAGCCTTGATAATAATGTTGGTTCAGGAATAAATTTGCTTTCAGTTTTGGTTTCTGAAAACATCCTTTTTTTAGCAGTTGCTTCTGTACTGAGTATATTCTCAGTAATGGATTGTGGCATTGATGATATGGTGGTGTTTTTCGACAAAGAAGCATCATAGTTATATGGATTAGTAGTATTAAGGTTCGAGTTGTTATTCATTGTCATGGTATTTGTAGACTGAGCATTGCTAAATAAACCAGTGTTGGCTTGATTATTGCCACTGCTACCAAATAAGCCACCAGAAGGAGCTGTGGGTTTGTTCCCAAATAAACCACCTCCAGTATTGGAAGTTGCGCTGTTTCCAAACAATCCTCCGTTATTCGTGTTAGAGTTACCAAATAAACCACCTGATTGGTTGCTATTGCTTGTGGTTGCCGGTAATCCAGCACCCATAGAATTACTGTTGGAGCTACTATTTCCAAATAATCCACCACCTAAACCGGTTGTAGATGCAGCAGGCTTACTGCCAAATAATCCTCCTCCAGCTGGCGAAGTGTTTGGTAAAGACGAATTACCCAATAGTCCACTGCCGTTTGAATTGTTAGTTGATGAAGAGTTTCCAAATAATCCACCTGCATTGGGAGCCGTATTGTTTGATGATGAGTTTCCAAATAATCCCCCAGAAGTGGTATTTGTTGAAGAGTTTGAGTTACCAAAAATCCCACCTGATGTTGATCCAGTTGTATTGTTGGCAGTTGGGTTGGTTGTGTTGCCAAATAATCCTCCAGAAGCTGGAGTATTGCCTTGAGGGCTGCCGAAACCAAGAGTAGAATTGGTTGAAAGTGGAGCCAAATTGGCTGTCGAACCGCCAAACATAGAAGCAGATCTAGGTTTACTCGCTTGATTCCCTCCTAATGTACCTGCAGCTGCCGGAGCATTGGATTGAGCTCCAAATAAACCCCCACTGGATGTGTTTGCCAGATTACCAAAAAGTGATCCACTCGTGTTGTTTTGATTTGGTGCCAGAGTGGATGGGTTGCCAAATCCCGTTGCCGAGTTCCAGCCACTACCGGCGTTGTTACTCTTATTGGATTGGCTGTTCAATGTAAACATAGTAAAAGATACAGCGTCCAATGGATGGCCCTAAATTCAATCAACTTATGAAGTTTATTTAGATTTTTGTATGAAATGTATCATCGCCAAAAGTGCGGATCGAAAAATACGCAGAGTGCTGAAAAATACGCCTGCACACAAGATTCATCAGCATTATAAGGTTGTGATTTTTACAGTTTTAAGGTCTTATGTTTACCATAATTTATTCTAATTCCATATTTAAGTATTGTACAAATTTTTATTTAAACGTTTTTAAAATTTATAGTAGTTTCTGGCTTAAATTAATTTGAAACAATCTGGAGTTTTATACCAGAACCAGCAGCAAACCAGAATTTGTCAAATTTTCGTAAATTACCTTTGCTGAAAACCTTGTTAGGAATACCAGTGTCTATCAAATAATGAGTGATTTCGCCATCAGCTTGAATAGTTCCATTTTTATATGAATGCAATAAACCAGTAATAGGTAATCCCATGGAAATACACCATCTACATGATATATGAACCCCAAATTCCAGTATCATACCAGAACCTCCATCAATTCCTGAAGGTATATCAAGCGACATCACTTTTAATTGTTGAAGTGGCTTGTTACACCAATCTATGACTTTTTGTAAACACTGAAGATCAGAGTTCTCGTAGAAAATATCTTCCAAATGATCACTATAACCTTGCAATGCATCAATTATAATTTCAACTGGAGTATCAAGTTCTTTTATAGTATTCAAAAGTTGTTTGAAATTGGATACTAATACTTTACCACCCGCATTTTCAAATAATTGCCATTGATGAGATAATAATTCATCTGAATCTTCACCATTGATTACGAATCCTAAAACTCTGATACCATGGTTTGTTAAATGACGTCCAAGAGCAAATGCTTGAGCTCCACAGCGAGCACTTCCTATTAAAAGAAGAACTAGTGGTGGTAAATTATGATTTTTCTTATTACTCAATCTGGATGAACCTCCAAGGATTTTTTGCATAATGACTTGAGCCAAATTAGCTGCACCAACTTCAAGCATTAAATGAGGAGTAATTCCATAGGTTTCGTTGGAAATTCGTTCGATGTCTAATAATTGAACTGGTGAACAAGAAACAACTATATCATTATTTTCACAATTAAGTAATTTGAATGATTTTTTCTCTGGAACATCATCTTGAACAATTTTATTTTGAGCTGGTTTACCATTTTTAACTCCAACTTCATGTTCCCTTTTAGATCCAATACGATCCCAATTGTCATTACCTGAATTTTCAATCACCATTTCATCGTTACCATATTTTTCCTTTTCAACATTTTCAATTTTATTATGACCAACTAATCTTTCATGAGGACTAATAGTATCATTCTTACTGATTTCAGCAAAAACAGTCTTTTTATCAAACATTGCAAGATTTGCAGCAAAGTCAAATTCGTTGGAATTCTTAATTTTCTGAACTTCTTCATCTTGATTATTATTCCAACGCAGAGGGGTACCTGAATTGTTTTTCCTTTCGCTGATTACATCGCTACCAACAATCAGAGCATTACTACTGGAAGCTGGCTTAGCAAAAACAATAGCATCATCCAATGGTAACGGGGTGCCATCCCTACTAGTCTTTTTATTGTTGTTTTTCTTCCCATTTTTGTTCTTTTTGGAAACATTGACTGGTAATTGAAGTACTTTCAAGTCAGAGATTTGAGAGCTATTGAATTGAGTTAATTGCCGTGACTGTTCGTTCAACAACAGCATTCCATTTGCATCAACCTGTGTTATGACTCCCTCATGCTGAGAACCGTCTCGAAGGACAAGATTTACCTTGTAATTGGTGAATTCTTCAGACATTCTTACAAGTTAACTTTATGAATGTTCTAAATTTTTTCTTAAAATATTAAATACACAACTGATCGTCAGAAAATAAAAAAAATATTAAGCGAGAGCAAGAGGCAAAAAAGTAAAAATAAAGTTTGTGTTTGAATAATAATGATCTATAATATAAATTTAGGATCAAACAATTCAAGATCTCTTCGTATAGCTCTTAAATCTCTATTGCATCTGTTTGTTAAATTTCCCTTGAAGTATTCCAATTGAAGGGTTTGAGTCTTTTTGGTATCTTGTTCAAACAGATCCATTTCATGATACATATATTTCAATTGACTGTTTAACTCATCAATTTCTGAATTCTTCTGTTTTGCCAAATTGTGCAAATACTTATTTTCAAATCTCAAATTTTCGGTTTGTGATTCAAGGAAAGACGTAAGTTTTGTCCATTTTTCTTCATCTTCTGCTTTTTTATTTAAAGAAGAAGCTTTAAGTGTTTCTAATTCGTCTGTTAATAACTTCACTTCTTCTTTTAATCCCACAGAAGCAGATTGATCTTCATATTGAATAGTAGTCCAATCGATTTGAGATTTTGATGAACCTGTGATTTTCTTTTTATTTGCCTTTGCTACTGTTGTTATTTTCTTGACTTGAGTAGCATAATTCAAAGTTTGATAAGTTTCTTCAAAATCCACTGGAGAAATACAAAAAAGCATAATGGTTTTAGAATTCCCACTTAAATTTTCTTTCATTAAATAGGTAAGTACTGAATCTCTGAATGGCACAACTGACTTTGTTTCTGAATCTGAGACATTTGCTAAAATATTGATGCATCTACCTAAAACTGTCAAAGATTTATTAATTAAATTACCTTCTTTCAATCTATCTTGTTCTTTGAAAACTTTTGTTTTAGATAATCTTTCAGATCCAGCTAAATCCACTAATTTAATATTAGAAACAACTTCCTCCTCAGCCACTCCTAAATCTTCGGATTCTTCTGATATACTTTTAAACTTTGTTTGTACAAGCAGAAGAGTCAAAATGGCATGAGACCGAGAACTTTGTTCATTCATTTGAGTTGCGGCTGTGGTTCTGTGCTTGTTGCCTCGTTCCAAGAATGTTAAAAAAGATTGAAAGTTACTAACGGGATATTCAGATAAATCTTCTACGTATGGACCTGTGATTGGATGTTCTCTTATTTTGCATTTTTTAGATGGTTCTGATTTACTTGATCCTGACAATAAATCTCTGACTTGTTCATTATAAATTTCCAAGTACAGGAGTTTGATTACACAGTTGATTTTTTCATTCACCAAGTTATCTCTTCTACAAAGTAAATCTCTCACTAACAACGGGATTAAACCAGGGTCTTTAGGATTCCCCATCATTGAATGAGTTTTACCTGATCCTGTTTGACCATAAGCCAAAAAGCACACATTATAACCCAGAAAGGCGTGGTCTAATATTTGGGGTGAGTTCTTGATATAAAACCCATTGTTATCAGTATAATTCAAGCTGTTTTTATCGTATGACCATACACATTCATCAAATTCGTAATGTTTAAAATTTTCGGTTGGTTTTTTCAGATAAAAGGATGAAGATTGTGGAACCTTCAATATTGTGGTTTTTTCATCCTCTTCAGGCATGTTAACCATACTTTGGTCGTCATTCTCACGAGATGCAAGCAATGGCCGTACACGGACCATGACCCTGATGTTATTCTGGCCACTCATTAGGTGTGTAGTTGAAGTTAGAATGGTATAATTAAACAAAAATAAGAAAGAACTTTGATCCACAAAAAACATAAACACGGGTAGTGCATATGTGTTTATCAAGTCGTTATGCATATTCGCTCCAGTTTTAAAATTTCCTGTATGGTTGCACAACAAAAGCATCTTGCTTGTGATTTTGCATGATAAGATTGTAGCTGTCAAGTTTTTTATACAGTATTAAGTCATACTTTTTTTATGTGTCTCTCAACTTTTTACACTTCAATAGAAGCAACTAAACTTAAACTGAAATTAAAGTATCCCCTCAATTTCAACAATTCTTGATATGCAAGAAACTTCATTTTTACCAAGATTTCGTAAAGCATAATTTAGATGTTGAGCTTCTAGAATAATTTATGCTTTCTAGTATTTAGGTTGTTTCTATCTATCCCCATCTATCATTGGTTCCTTTCCCTTAATTTCATATCCATGTCCGTATATCAACTTATTTTTTTCGCTTTCGTTCTTTCTTTTTTTTTTTTTCAACTTTATTTATTTATATTTATTAAATTCTCAGGCTTTTGGCATACATATTTAAATTGCGCTTTTATAGTACATAAAGTCTCAAGTTCTAAATATCCCACTTTTTGTTTTTATTGTAAACGAGAGTTTTAAAATGACAATAATTTCACAAATGTTCACTACGTCAGTAACAGACGCTATCAAAATTTCTTTGACTACAGACAAACCCTTGTTTGCTTATTTGTCTGATGATTCTGCCAAATCCGAGAAATTTGTGACCAAATATCTAGGAGTTGACAATCAGGATTTAAGCTCCCAAATTCAAAGTCACTTTATTTGCATAAAATTGTCAAAAGGATCAGAAGATTTTAATAATTTTCAACAGTTAATCAAGCAGGTATCAGTCCCAAGTTTCATCATATTAAAGAAAAATTCAGTAATAGCATATATCACATCCGAAATGGGCCGGACTGATTTTGAACTTAAAATGCAAGCAATTATACCATCACAAGAAAAAAAATCTACAACATTGAAACAAAGAGATATCTCTTCTAGCTCGAATAAATCAACTGAAATCAAAAGCATGGAAACTAATAGCCATGAACCGACAACATCCAAAACTTTTAATCACAAAGAAGATAATGAAAGATTTACACTGGAAACAGATAGAATAAGATATCTAATTCAACTTGATGAAAAAGAAAGAAGGGCAAAACTTAAAGACCAAAAAATTGCTCAAGAATTTGCTTTGCAACTGCAACTTAAATCTAATACTTCTGCTAAGTCTGAAGTAAGAGAAAAAATTCATCAATCCAAATGTAAACTTTCAATTAAATTATTTGATGGTAGTTCTTTAATTCATGAGTTTGATTCTCTGCAAACTTTGAATGAAGTTAGATTATGGTTGGATATGGAAACAGACAATAGTATTATTAGAGATACTACTGCTAATATGCCGTCATTTGCCACATCTCCAACTCAAGATCCTTCAGGTTATGTCTTTTATCAACATCTGAGAAAAGAATTTCTGCATGAAGAAGAATTTGAATCTTTGCATAGCTTGAGATTATGTCCTCGCTCAGTGGTTATATTAAAACCAATATATGATGAAACATCTATCGATCATCAAACAACTTCTCCAAATGTTGTTCATATGTTTATCGAATTAATGAAAAAAATAGGTACCGCTTTAATTGCATTTTTTGATTATGGAGTCGATAGTTATACAGGTCTTGATCAAATTAATCACCAACATCAGCATGATTTATACGCTAATAATGAGAGAAGGAGCGACGATCAAAGAACTGAAATTGTCCTGGAGCCTCAATCTGAAGGTAAATCAACTACTATGCAAAGACATGTAGGTAGAGATATACTATTTCATGATGCTCGAAATGTGGTTGCCCTTGATGATAAAGAACTTGAAGAAGAGCATAATAAAAAGGAATCTGAAAATATCAGAGTTACCCCTACGCCACCAAAAACATTCAATGAAATCAATAATAATGTGAGTGGCATCCCTAGTAGATGTTCTACGCCTGCTGTTAGCGTTGGCTTATTAGCATCCCAGGAGGATCTTTTATATAAAAATGGGAAAAAAGACTAAAATGGAAAGGTTATATTTAGAAGAATAAGTTCTATACAGAAAAACTTGGTAAATTTAATTGGTAAAGTTTAGGAAGTCATATTTGGCAAGACGATTTAGTAATAAAATTATAAAATTGTTGCAAAAAATCATGTAATTTCTTCGTCGTTCATGGATAGCATCTTTGTCTCTCGGTATTAAAATGCTTCTACTTATTTTTTTTTTTTGTTTTTTGCTTGTCTTATTGTGTTTGAGGTGCGAAACATTTAAACATCAAAGATAAGACCGTCATTTCTACTTTTAATTTAACTTGCTGCAATGGAAAAGCTAAGGTTATCTAGCCTTGATAACTTGTTGCGGTTTGAAGGGAATCCTTTTAATGATCTAGTGGCAGATGCTTCGGTGCTTGGTTGTGGGTGCTTGGTATCTGAGGCACACTTCAAGAGTCTTAAAGAACCCATATGCCCTCGATGCCAAAAGCATGGGGTACTATTGTTAGCAGAGATCGGGCCCTTACGTGGATTATACAAAGTAGTAACAGATTTACATAACAGTTTGAAAGAGGTGGGTCATAAAAGTTTGAGCAGTAGGAGAAACACTGGCATGGATTCATATGATCTACCCACTAAAGCAGGAGGTTCATCAATTGAATCAACAAACCTAATAAGCATGTTTTATAAATATGCCAAGGAGGAAATGGATACCAAAGACCAATTGAAAGACTTTGAAAAAGATAGTGTGTTGGTATCGAGCTCTGCTTCCATGCATAATGGTGGTATAACGTTTCCACATCCTAATTCGAAGGATGCTACTTCTTCCTCAGCAGTTGAATTTGTCTCATCTTCGGATGTGCAACCTATAACAATTCTGCCCCATCGAAAACTGCTGTCGGTATCATTCAATTCAATCTCCGTATCCCCACTAAACCAAACATTTTTACCTAAAATTGATCATCAAACTATAAAGAATACTGCGTCAATAGCACAATCTTCAAATATTGAAAAATTGCAACTTTCCAACCAGTTAATACACGGAGAACAAAAAGAGTACAATTTTTCTAAATGCTTTCCATTATATCGTAAATTAAGCATCTATCCAACTCAACAACTGAAGATTAATTTCACTTCATTTTCCAGTTTTAAATCATCATCCGTCATAAAGAAATCAGCAAAATTTATTGGTAGTGACATACATAGTCATATCGATCCCCAAACCGGTAATGAAATTACTACTTTTGTACTCATTACAAACAACAAATGGGAATTATACGAGTATGTAGATAGTGTTGATCTCACATACTCGCCTAGACTGCCACGTTTAGTTTGCTGTGGAAAACTGACCGGTGAATATGGTTTAAATTATAACAGTCTCAATAAGCCGATCAATAATGAAGAAGAAATTGTCATCAAGAATGATTTCGGAAGTCTGGGTCAAACTAGTTCAACTGCAGTATCCAATAAGTCTGATATCACCACAACTGGAAATTTGTTGAATCAATGGGATCACATTTATTGCTGTCTTACTGCAAACTATCTACTCATATCGGGTACGAAAGGTATTATGAGAGTTTTTAATGTATCTAAAAGTGCAGGTGAATTAGGAAAGCCCCTATATACTTACTATACCAATTTTCCTATTAGATGTGCATCAATATCACCAGATGAATCAATTATCGCCTGTGGAATTACTGCAAGAGAAAGGGTTTCCAACAGGGAGCAACCTTTCATTATTATTCATAAAATGAAACGTAATTTAGGAGGACAATTAAAGAGCGTTGAACCAATCACTATTACTATTCCATATAGAGATCCATTAAAATTTATTAAATTTAGTTCAAGCTCAAACTTCTTATTATGTTGTACAGTATGGGAATCAAGATACATGATCATCAAATTATCTAACAATATTAATGAAAACTATAGGAAACCAAGACTTGTATGGTCTGATATTAGTATGCCACGCAAAAGATCTATTGATCTGAAAGACCCAGAACAAGATTACAAAAACATGGAAGAAAACGATATTATGATGGGTAATGAAGGTATAACTGATATTCAATTCGGTGCCAGTCATTCAAATCTAATAGTAATGGCTGCTTGTTCTTTGAATAACAGATCTCCAATAATTCTTCGTTTAGATGGTGGTCGTTTAGATAGTGGACATATTGGAAGGTCTACATCAGCTGGTACTGCAGGACAAGATTTAAACAGTAATCATAGTAGAACAGATAGTGGGTTTGAAGAAGAGATAAGTAACTCTACAAATTTGAACAATAATAACTCCAACAATGGGGGTACGAATAACAACCCAGCCAACTCGTTAAAATCTTCTGAAGTGATCATGAAAATTCCGGAAGTGGGTTCGACGATTCATCGATTTGCATTGCTGCCGCGAGGTGATGGAATGGTCTTTCTAGATAAAGCTGGTCATTTATTCCTCGTTAGTATACCAAATTTTCAGCTTCATCCTCAAAATCCAATCAAAAAAATTGTGTTACAACTCGGGGAAGCTAGTAATGCAGAGAGATACCGCGAATCTGCTTCTATTTTGTTTTCGACGGATGGTGGTAAAGTATTCGTAGTGGATAGAAAAGGTCTTTTCCAAGTATTTGATTTTACCAAAGGTACTCCAGGAAACGATCCTGAAATCGTCAAATGTAAAATAGTAAATATTTAAGTTTAATAGCTGAATAATACGTATAATTTATGATGGTTTCACTGATGTGTAGGCGTATTGATAAAGTATCTTAACTGACAATCATGTAAATATTTAAGTGAAATGCGTTCAATTTTATGTTTAATTAAATAAGTAGATTTACATTTTGCAACAAAACATATTATTTACAATTAACCAGATTGAGATTACTTTGAGATGAGACACGTGTTTTCAAGCCAAATTCCTCCGAATGTTTAATTTAAACCTGTACTTGAAATCTCCAATATATTTTAAGCTAACGAATTGCTTGCCTTCATCCTCACTACGTTTTGAAGTCTCTAGTCTAACATTTATTTAACTCTTTCCACTATAAACGGTTAATAATTTTGTGCAACATTTCCGCATCTCCTGCACATAAGACGTGTTCGCTTTTCTTTTTCCTCAATTCATACACGATGAGAAGGATAAGAAAGACACGCTCGTGATCAAAAGATTTGATTTTTAATTTAGCCACTCACTTCAAAAGCAGAGATGTCCGAACCAATTAGAAAGAAACAGGGGGATATTTCCAAAGCCCCAACTCCTCAGAACACCCCAGCGTCTGTTACCAACTCATATTTAAAAACCAAGCCAGGTGTTTCCACTATCAGTGAAGAAGAAGGCAATGCTATTGGAACTCAATTAGCAAACAACCCAGCCTTATTATCTATGATTCAAGGTAAGTTGGGAACTCTTGTTGGACAACAAAGCGGTTACGTCGATGGTTTACCAAAGGCTGTCAAGGGCAGAGTGTACGGTTTGAAGGCAATCCAACAAAAGCAAATGAAGTTAGAAGCTGAATTTCAAAGAGAATTATTGAAGTTAGAAAAACTGTACGCCAAGAAGTATGAACCACTTTATGAAAGAAGAAAGAACATTATTTCTGGTGTCGAGGAACCTACTACTCAAGAAATTGAAGACGGTGAAATCTTAGAAGAAGCTGAACATGAAGATGATGAGGAAGCTGAGAAAAACAAGGAAGAAAAGAAAGATGAAGAAGATGAAGAAGAAGAAGAAGAAGAAGCTGGTGAACAAGAAAAGGGTATTCCAGGTTTTTGGTTGACTGCCTTGGAAAACCTTCAAACTGTTTCTGAAACTATAACTGACAGGGATTCCGAAGTTTTGCTGTTCCTTCAAGATATCAGAATGGAATATCTTGAAACTCCAGGGTTTGAATTAATCTTTGAGTTTGACGAAAATGCCTACTTAACTAATAAAATTTTAACCAAGACTTACCATTATCAAGCTGAATTAGGTTACTCTGGTGATTTTGTTTATGATCATGCCGACGGTTGTGAAATCAATTGGGTTTCCAAGGAAAACAATGTCACTATTACCATCGAAAGAAGAAAGCAAAGAAATAAGAACACCAAGCAAACCCGTACCATTGAGAAATTAACCCCAACTGAATCATTCTTCAATTTCTTTGACCCTCCAAAGCCTCCTTCTGCCACCGAAGAAGAAGTCCAAAGTGATGACAGTGAAGAACAAGAAGAAGATGAAGATTTAGAAGCTCGTTTAGAATTGGATTATCAATTGGGTGAAGAAATCAAGGATAGATTAATTCCTCGTGCTGTTGATTGGTTCACAGGTGATGCTGTTGAATTCGCATTCCCTGGTGACTTTGATGATGAAGAAGAATTTGACAGTGAAGAAGAAGAAGCAAGTGACGAAGAAGAAGAAAGTGAAGGAGAAACTGCTGAACAAAAAAAGCCAGAAGAATGCAAACAACAATAGTTGATTTAAATACAAACCATCCGTTTACTAGCTTTGAAATGTAGACTAAGGTTTGGGAATTTATAAATAAAAGAAATTGGATATTAATTTGTAGTTTGAGATTAATTCACTTATCGATTTGAATTCATACTTGATCTAGTCAGTAATTTGATCCTGTAAATTTGCGATAGTATCAATATACCAAACTGAGCGGTTCTTTATTTTCATTCCAATTTAATGTGGCTAATTTTGGAAATGCCATGGGTTGTTTGGGTAATAGTATCATGAATAGCATCTAGTGCGTTAGTAAAAACTGGTAGGTAGCAAGACTAAAAATACATCAATATAACAAAGTGGCTTCTTCAAAACCTGCAATCGAACAAAACCAGTTACTAAAACTCATTAATAGAATCTAACTTAAAAATCTGAAACACCTCCCAAGATAACAGATTCGCGATAGTGGGCATGGGCATTTATGTTAAAATGATTGATAAACCAAACTGAGAATAATTATAATCGAACAATCAATTAAATCTTTCGATTGTGGCACAGATATATCATCATTCTAATGTGAAAACTCATAACTACCCCTTTTCCAGTTTGAACTATACGCAATTTTAATAAACCTTTCTAAAAGCGTGCATTCCATCTTCTTTAATATCCTTTCTTTATCAGTTTAACTTGCAATGGAACTCCGGGTGTTTGAAGCAATATATTAATGAATATGCGATTGTTTTTTTTTTTTTAGCTTGGGAAACCTTAATCAGTTTGCAACCGTGAGTCAAATGATGACAGAATTTTAAATTAAGCTTCTCAAATGTATGAGAATCGTGACAAATTGAATTTCCAAGTAAGTTTTAAATCATTCCAGAAGAAAAGCCCTGTAGATAGCAAGCATAGATAAGAACTCACTACTAAATTATTGCAGGGCTAATCAATTCTTACCAAAAAATAAACCACATTGAATCACTAACCAGATCAAAGTTAAAAACAAAGAATACTTCGAGAAGAAGTTTTAAGAATGTGCAAGAATTAAATCATTAACTAAGGGTGAACCTTAATTTTGATGATTTAGATCGAAAGCCGAAAGTAGCATATTTTCACCCTGAGATGCCCGATGGATCATGATCTTTGAATCATCTTCAGGAACCGAGTAAAAAATACGGATTGAAAAGATTGTCCCGAGGATGTATTTGCATCCTCGCACTAAGGCGCAAAGGAAGATGAGGCATTGAAGTGAGAACAATCAAAGATGGCACTTTTTATTTTATTATTATAGACAAAGGAAGAAAAAAGCAATAGAACCTTGAAAAATTAAAAAAATAAAAGTTAATAAAAAACGACAGTATTTTTGTATTTCATCTACTACACATTTCAAGGAGAACTGTTATTCAAAAACATAAATGATTAAGAGACGAGTAATTAATTGATCAGACTTTCTAGCTTGAACAGTCTAATATTTAAAGATTAGTAGCATGTCGTCTACCTTATATTAATATTTAAGTAATTTCACCGCCGCCTGTGGGTGTATTTTTTTTCACCCTTGTTTTTTTTTTTATAAAATATCAATGCTGTCCGATTCATCTCGCTTTCGCAAAATCACATGCTAAACATCATGTTAGTATCGAAGGTGGTATTAATAGTAAAAAATCAGAATAAGCAGATTTAAAAAAAAAAATAATTATGTACTCCGACTAATTTAACTCTTTAGGTTGCGGCCTATCTTTATAAATGGATTCAATTATCCCTTAATTTTTTGCATTCAGTTTTATTTTTCATAAACAAATACTTATAAAGTCAAGTAATTAACAATGGCTTACACTCAATCCATTAATCATATCCTGAAATACCCACCAGTAAGTGCTATTACTAGCTTCTTGCTTTCCTTTCAATTTGTTAATTATTTTTATCAACAACTCACCGCGTTAGTTACTGGAATTGATAAAAAAGCAGTTCCAGCATTTGCTTCCCAAACTTTAACTAATGTGGATCAAACTTTTGATAAATTAGTTCTTGGAAATGTTGACACTTACATTGTGCCTTATCTTCCAACTATTAAGTCATTATCTGACTTAAACCCAATCACTTTCGTTTCTGCCCATATCTTGGCTCCAGTTAATACCACTGTTTACAACACTGCTGATAAATTCTTACCAGCCACTGTTTCTGACAACAAAGTTGTATTTAATTTATCTGAGTTAGGAGAAACTTCTGAAGTTAACAAGTCAATTGCCATTGGTAAGGAATTATACTCCAGAGTATTCAAATTATTAACTACCAAAGCAGATGAAATTTCTACCCATGTTACTTCTACTTATAACAAGGAACTTGATACCTTAACTGACACTGCTGAAGCTGAAGTTAACAATGTCCGTAAACACGTTTCTGCATCATACCAAACTTCTGTTAAGGTTGCTCTGGATTTAAACAAAAATTACATTCAACCATTGAAGACTCAAACTGAAAATTACGTTGTTGATGTTGCTAACTCTACCAAATCCAAGGCTGACTCCTTGATTTCTGACGCAAAGACTGGTATCTCTAACACCAAGAGCAAAACCGATTCTTTTATTGCTGACGCTAAAACTGGAATCTCTTCTGGTGTTAGTTCAGTAGTTAAGAATGGTGAAGAAACAGTTCAAAAAATAAACGGAACTTCCATTCAAGTTAACTAAGTAAAAGTTGAAAGAACTTTTATTTAAGATAACTCATTTTTTCACCCATCAAATTCAATTGACAAATTCAAGAGTGTTCCTTTAACTCTAAAAAATTTGTCAATATCCCCTACCCTTCCACCGTGAAAAAAAGGATCAAATTCGGAAGCTGGTTATTTATTTATTATTTAAGTCCTCAATAAATTATTGGTGTTTTTAAAGGTTGATAAGATAAGGGTTTATGTTGTTTTACTAATACAGATTTAAATTGAAATTCATTGTAGTGATATTTTGTGTAGATAAGATTTGACGTAAATATGAGTTAAAATTCTTTTATATAGTTGATACCTTCAACGCATTGAGCCACAGTCAATTGGTTTGGACCAAGAAATTCATTGATTTTGGAAGCAGTTTTCACGTTTATAGGTGCGACGTCATGTTCTAAAATTAATCCATTATCTTTTCTAATTTGATGAAAAGTTTTGACTTCTTTCAAAATTTCAGCCTCAGTCCTTCCGCCCGCACTTAATTTCCAATCGAATGTATCCAAATTCCATAATGCACATTGCATACCAAATTGTCGCACAATAGCTCTAATTCTCTCATCTACCCCTCCATAGGGGGGTCGAAACCATTTTGGAAGATGGTTAGCAGTCGCGTTCATTGACCATATTGACCATTGAATCTGAGCTATGACATCCTCATTACTCAATGAAGGTAAGAATTTGTGCGACCAAGTGTGAGATCCCATCAAATGACCTTTCCTCATTGCTTCTCTATAGACTTCGGGGTATCTTACATTTTGAACTCCGAGTGTGAAAAAAGTAGTTCGGCTATGTAAAGAGTTTAACAATACTGGCGTATGCTCAGTGGGGCCATCGTCAAAAGTTTGAGATAATTTCCTACACGAATGTACATCATCGGGCGCAACACAATTGAAGCAGTCAAATGAGCACTGTTCTGGCCGAATTGCTGAACACACTCCTTGTGAATGTAAAGGCACATTAGGTATTGCATCAAACTTTATAAACTCTAAAGGTATATATGGTGGATCTAATCCAGGCCACTCTTTCAAACCGGTAAAATCTTCTAACCATTTGGGGAACGGGAGCACGTTTTTGTAGACTGGGCTTGGGGCAATTAATGAGGGGACTGGCAGGTATAAATTTTGGATTCGATCAATAATTCCACCGAAAGCAAGGTTTAAACAGAAACTAAAATAGAGAATTTTTTTCATAGTATTGATGATTGGTTATATGTTTTGTCTAAACGTCTGTATATGTATATACGTCGGATTGTGATAGTAACCATTAGATTTGTGTTTGCAATTTTTTACCCGATGACAAGGGTTCAAAGTATTTGCGATCAAACATGAAGAAAGAAAAAAAAAAAAAGAAAACCAATTTATTGCAACCACTCGCCCAATTAGGAAGGTATGTATAGTCTAAACTTTTGTTATCTGACAGTTGTAATAAAATTTATTTACGTCAAGGCTCTTATTTCAAGATTGCACGGGGAAACTAACAACGAAATTTGTTATAAATATATTAATATCAAAGATGTATAATTACGTATTTAAAGCTTTTTATGAGGTGTAAAAAAGATAGATTCTACGAAATCGGTTTGTTTTGTTGTGTTATACTCTTTATTTTAACAGAAATAAATATGTACATATATTTGTTTTTATACGGTAAGCAGTGAAAAACTTTACTTAAAGTTTATCCAACTTCGATGAGATAAAATTACACTCAGTTTTAGTTGTCAAAACTTCTGGGTATTTCATGCGATGGTTTTCTTTTGAATTTCTTGCGATCATTATTATCATCTTCAACAGACAAAAAAGGTGAATTAAAAGAATATGATCTTTCTCTTGATGAATCAACTGATGATTTACGCCTGGAAAGAGTGTTACTTTGGCTCATGGCCTTCTTTAAATTACTATTTTCTTCTTTCAAACATTTGATCTCTTTCATTAATTTCAACACTATGCCATCTTGTTCTCTTTCCATCAAATCAATGATCTCATCGTTACTCATTTTCCTCAACAGATGCTCTGATATAGCACTACTGTTGTTGCTATGTATGCTGTTATTACCGTTACTTACACTCCCTTCAGAAAATGAGCATCTTCTGTTTGAAGACAATGACTTTCGATTTCCTCTAGCTTCTGATAATGAGCTTGAAGAATTCAGATTGGTCAATTTTCTACCAATTCTGATATCACTAGAAATTGTAGAGACATCTGAAATAGTTAAGCCAGATGTGGAAGGAGCGGAAGATCCAGCAGACATGTTTGATTTAGAAAAATGTTTTCCATCAAAAGATTGCCTGCTTAAAGCGGGGTTATTCAGACTTTTTGGAGATAACATTTTTTGATTTCTTTTGAAGTTTGATCCGAAAGTTATGTTATATATATTAAATTCAAGTGTTGAGCACTTATGATCGTTGCCTTCTGTTGGTTAATATGTAAATTGCGTTGACCTTATTTTTGTGGTTTTGGGGATTTTCAGCAAATATTTCTAGATCCAAAATTTCCAAATCCAAAAATTTAATAAATTCAACAATAAAGTGGTATATATAAAGAAATAGATTGTGAAAATTAAAGGTCTGGGTCAGGGTATCGCGAAAATAAGGGGAATATGTACGCAAAAAAAAAAAAAAAACCAACAAGCCTAGTTCTGATTGCGATTTGAAAAAAGAAATGATGGTTATCTAATAGATGGGACCACTCCTTCCAATTGTGGAGTTTCGTGGCGAGGGGTACGTAAAAGTGAAAATTATAAACATGTTTAAAAAGTATCAATATGTAGGTATCGTAAATTGCCTTCATTAATGAATAATTATTGAATGATTTTGATTAAAAAATCTACATACATTAAATGAATGATGCGATTTTTTTCATTATTGAGTTGTCTTAATCTAAAAGCAGCACATGAAATTGATTTTAAAAAATTGAAACGGTAGTGGTACTCAAGATCTTATTAATAATTATTACCCGTAAAACTAGTATTTCTAGATTCATAAAGTTCTACTGAACATGCTATAACCTCGTTTACCCTATAAAATATTTTTTATTACCTTTCAAAATTATTAAAATTGTGGTGTTTGGACTGCACTCAATTCTAGTTTTCGTATCGAATTGTGGGCAGCGCTATGCAATAAGAGATAATTCAGCCTTCTTGTCTTTTCCTTCTTTTGTAGTCTAGATTTAACATCTTTCCCCCACTTATACCCAGTCATGGTACCATCATTTCCAATTACACGGTGGCATGGTATCAATAACGCTATCCGATTAGATCCGCAGGCATTGCCTATTGCTCTACAATATTTAGCCTCTAATTTGAGATCATGAGCTATATCTTTGTAAGATACAATTTTTCCAGGCACAGTTTCATTAATTAAGTAATCCCAAACTTTCTGCTGAAATTCTGTCGCGCCTGGTGTTGAGATTTTGAAATTTAACAAGCCTTGTATTGATTTCGGGTTTTCCATTATGTCAATAAAATCATTAATTGTTTGTTTAACTAATTTCTCTTGAGGTTCTTCAATGTATTTGGGTAATAAAGCTACTTTAATTTTTTTAGAGTATGTTTTGAAATCTTTCAACATTGTAGTTTCCAACCCATTTTTTTCATACCCCAATGCTGCATAGTAAAGACTTCCTTTATCATTAAGAACCAACAACGCCAACAAACCAGAACTATTTAAAAATGTATAAAACAACATTTTTTTGTTGAATTGAGTTTTTTGCCTTCAATAATTATTATTGATTGTTTGAGAAAAGTGTTATTTTTTATTTATTTCTCGTTATTTATTTCAGTTCTTTTTTTGGTTTTGAATCTATCATGTGTGTAATCAACTTTTCGCTTAGCCAACTTTATTTTTTTTTTCTTTTAATCATACCTGTCAAATTGTTTACCGGTTTTCGAACTAGTGAATTGTTGACATTGTTACTTTGCTGTTCAAGTTTTTTACCATTAATTGTTTCCTGTGTAAGGTCTAACTCTTCAATTTTTTCTTTTATTAATTCAGTCAATTTATTGGTATCTTGTATCAAATAATTTTGTTCTTTAATGAACCCCACAAACTGTTTATAAACTGAAAAAGTCAATTCTTTCCATGGATTATGTTGGAATTTGATTTTACTTGTCTCACAACCTATAATACCTACCAAGATCCCCAATCTGAACTCTTGTCTGATTCCCAACTCTTCCCAAAACTCTTTAACTTTGGTTGAATTATGTCTGTTTTCCACCACTAAATGTTCCAAGAATCTTCCCTTAGGATCGTCAGGAAATAACGGAATTGCATGGATAGCATTATCAGTACCACTTGCTTCTTCATTGGTAAATATACTACCATGGCTCCAACTGTTGCTACTCAAGTCTTTATAAAACGACGAGACAGCGTCAATATCTGCACCTGGTATTGCAAGTTTACATGCCCAGTTTTCACCTATCGTATGGATAGTTTTGTTAACAATCGCCAACCACCACTTTAACAATTCTTTCCCATCAATGGTATGTTTATAATGATTTTTATAAGAGTCTGGAAATAAATACTGTCTTTCGGGCCGTGTAAATAGGGAAATTTGGGTTTTTACAATACCTCGCGTAATGATTGGACCAACATTCATATCAGTACGGTGTTTCTTTGATTTGGAGGTGATTGATTCATAATAAGACCTTCTGATAGAATTATTTTTCAATTTCCCAATAGCTCTATACAATGCCTGTACACTCGGCCCATATAGATGAACATCGGGACCCGTTTCCAAATTGGGTGTATTCTTGATATGAATATTTTTGGTTTGACGCTTAGTAACATCAAGGGAAAGTAAATACTTCAAATATCCTTCAATAACCTCACCAACTTTGATCTTCAATACTCTCAACAGCTTCAATCCAGTTGTATCTGCTTTTGCTATGAAAAATAAGTTTTCGGTGTGATCTTCAAACACGGTTATATAATTATATATCTCTATTCCTAAAAGCAACACGCCTTCTTGGGTTGATAATGTAAAAAAATGTTTGACTTTGTAGGTTTTTAATGGTTTGACAGACCCAGTGGCGTATATTAATAGGTTTTTAGATTCTAAAGCATACGTCTGCAAATGAAGCGCTTTCAATTGGATCCCTTTGGGCACCGCAGACTCTAAATATGTTGCAAGAGCACTCATAGTTTGGGATTTGATAGTGTTAAGTCAAATTCAATATTATGGCTTTGAGAGTTGACAAGCAAAAAAAAAAAACAAAACCAATACTGAATTCTATCATCTTTACGCGAAATTACCAACAATCTTTAACTAAACACTCGAAATTAAATAAATTTACTTGTATTGATACTTAATAAATAAGGTATAACAGACATACATTTTACAGTACTAATAATATACAAAAAGGCAACTTTTTAGCCTAATAATAGCTTGGGTCGCGTTCAAGAATCATGAATGCTATGTTCAGCTACTTGATTTGGCATACCCCAACATTTATAACCAAGCGGTTTGGCAAGATAACAGAGACCTTCTGTTTCTATACCATCATAACCTTCCAATCTGTCCCATGTAGTACCTATCACATAAAGTGGTGGGAAACTAACACCTTGTTGGAAAATACAAGATTTTACAAACAAAACTGCACCTCCAACAGAGTCAAGTTCCACGATCATATCCATATTGTCTTCTGGTTTTTTAGATTCTCTACCTTCATTGAAATATTGGAACATATGTTTCATGTTGTCACTTACATCTTTAGGAACATAATCAAACTTTTCCCAGTTATTGGTGTCCATGACTTCCAATTGCTCTTCTGTAGGCTTTGTACGTTCTCCCGTCCATGAGTTACGATCATAGTCTTCATCACCTCCCTTTTCCACTCTTGGAACAATGATGTCTTTTTCAGTGTCAATAAAAGTTTGTAACATATTTCTTTGCTTGATAGAAACAATGTCACTATCAAGAAAGAAACTAAATCTTTCTTCATCTAATGCTTGATAAACTAAAAAGTTTCTGGCACGAGCAATATTTCTTCTTCTTAATCTTTGAGCTTGGTCATTATGTCTGTCATTTCTGTCAATGTTGAAATCCTTTTCAATAAAAGGAGCATGAACAATAGTCACTTTGCGGACAAACTTTTTCAAAAGTTGACGATGTTCAGTCAACCCTGGATTATAATCATTCAATTTTTGAAAGTATTCAACCAAAAAATTATGAACGTTTTGGAATTCAACAACATCTCCAATTAAGAATCCCAACGAAAGTTCATTCATTGGAAAGTTCAATGAAGTTATGGTTTTGAAAAGATCTGCGAACGTTTTATCTCCTCCATAAGCTGCTTTGTTATTGATACTTGATAATGCAATGACTGTATCACCCTTTTCACTCCTTTCCACTGTCTTTGAATTGGAAAATATATACTTTGAATAATCAACTTTTTTATCGTGAAAGAAATCAAGTGAATAAGAAACGTCATATTTATTCAATTGATCGAATTGACTAAGTTTCGTGTTATCTGACACACTGCCCAGAACATAATCATTAGTAACACCTTCGTTATGTAACCATGAATAATCATTATTATTGACCAGAGGTCTAATCAAAAGGGTCAAAGATATTATAGCCCCGACTACAAGTGCCAAAAATAAAGGCTTTTTGAGTAACATCACACCTGCAATATTAGTTTTATTCGCCATATTTCTGCTCAAGTATTAAAGTTTCTTGATCGTTCAGTAATTTATTGAAAATGAGTGGGCTTAGTAGGTACTCACTTGATTTTTTGCACCTATAGAACTGTTCACGCTAAAAGGGGGTAAATAATCCTGAAATCAATAATAGGTTGTTGTAAAAAATTAATGAAACTCAATTGATCTAGTTTTAAAGTTAATGAAAACGGGCTAGATGCGACATTTTCTGACTATTTAAGTTGTTTCTGCACGGACTTTTAATTTAACAACACTTCCATTTTTTATTTTTTTGCTTTCGAATATATTCTTTGATGTGCCTTAACTTAAATTCTAAAAGCTACATTTGAAACTTGTAGTTTATGGAATTGAAAACTTTAAAGGTGGTGACGTACTATAATTTTAGATTGCCTACTTTCAAACGTTTAAATTTTGGAAACAGTTGAAGATTCAATTCAATAACCATATAAACTAGAAAAGTCTCTATCGATCAAAAAAAATCATTCGAATTCAAAATAACTCAATTAAATTAATATTTTTTGAGACAATAGTCCATTAGAAATTCTAAAAATAATTTTTTTGCAAACGTGGTCTTCTATCTTTAACAAAATGTCGTAAGAGTTAATTCCTAATTACCACATCTGAAAAGTGTTAGATAATATTATTTAATCTACCACATTTTCGATACTTCAAAACATCTTGAACTGATGATTTGTTTGTTTACAATTAATTGTGGGATCTCTACAATTGTTCGATATTTTAAACCCTTCAATTATCTCAAATAATTTCCCATAAATTAAATGTCAATCCACGTTGGCTATAAATAATAATTTCAAAATGCACACAGTTTTGAGTTATGATACTCACTTTGATAAGCAACAATCGAATGTTAAGTACAATCATGAGTTTGCATGTAAACTGACGCGTATTACAAAACAAACCATAGATAACCTGATAACTAAAAGCTATTAATTGATTATAAAAATAATATGCAATTGGAATTGATGTATTTTTTGTCCCAAGCCTTCTTTTTATTTTAATTGCTTACATCTATGCGTTCCCTACTTTGGCTCACTTAAATCCGACATCTAGTTTGAAAAACATCAATCTCATATCTGGAAATAAATGGTGGAAATTTCATATATTAAACAGCTCACTACATCTCATGGATAAAGACTTCCAATTTCACGATTATAGCTCACCCAATTATACGGTTGAAAAATCAAGTCACTTCTACTTATATAATTGCATAGTTGTTGAATTATACTCGCACCATCTTGAACCATCTAAGTTGACTATTAGCTGTGCGAATATTTGTTGCTACAATATCCTGCACATCTTGACAAGATCAATCTTACTATTAGCACAATCATGGCACCTTCACTATCATTTGTCAAGTTAGATAAACACCATGCTATACCTATCAGAATACACATCAACAGAAAAAAGCTATTACTGAGCTCTTTATTTGACTCGACAATCAACTCTAACAACTCCAAGGCTATAGTTTCTTTACGCAAAATTAACTCGATTCGCCTTTCTAACAGAGATATCAACTCGCTCACTGAATCCATAAAAGAGGAGGTCATTCAAATATTACTTGAAACCCCATTAAAAAGCCTAAGAGAAAAATGTGTTGACAAGGCAGTACCCAATTTGCCTGCAACTTCACTTTGTCTCGATGTAAATACACCTCAGTGGAAATGTCATATAGTAGTTTCTCTTAAATTCATACTTCATGTCAGGATTCGAATGGGGGTCACATTAAGTATGGAAGAGCAATTAACATTGGAAAAATTACCTAAATCCAGATATTCAAGTGAGAAAATGCTATTGACCAAGAAAACAATTGAGGCGCCAACTAAAGTATTGATAGAAGAGGACGAGGAGAATGGACTTATAGGATTGATGGACCAAGATGCTGAGGATACTAAAAAGACAGAATTATCGTACAAATATTCTAGTTTAAACCTTATCAATGATGTTGGTGCAATGGATATATATATCTACGAAAGGCTCTTCAAAACTAAAAAATAACAAATACTTTCACCATTTTTAATTTTACAAATTCATAGAGTCAATCAACTGTTAACATGCATATTTTAAACTATCAATAATATATATCTACATCTTTTAAATACTTTAAGTTTTTTTATTTACAAAATAATATATTTATACCACATCGCTAATGACTCTAGAAGCTTCACGATAAGTCTTCAACAAATCTAAGCATTTCTCCCTTTCAACTTGAATATTTGAGTCTTCTTGCAACAATTCATCAAACATATCAGCACTGTATAATTTAACAACCAATCTGTTTTGAATATGTTCTTTGATATAGTTCACCAATAAACACATGATCAGTTTTGGTACTTGGTCTTGAACCATTTCTCTAACAATGCCAAAGTAGGAAACAATTAATCGACGAATTAATTCACATTCTAATTGTTCTCGTTCACTTAGTTCACTTAATGAGTCTTCAGCTTTGATTTCATCCATTCTGCTGTCATTCAAATGTAAACGGTTAAAATCATGATGTGACATTGCTGGAGATGCAGAGTTATGTTGCAGGTAGTGTTCATGCAGAGCATCTACAAAATTCGAGTTGAATTGTAAAGTACTTTCTTGATGCTGTGGATACTTGAACGGGGTTGGGTTTAATTGGGCCTGAGCTTGTAAATGTTGTTGATGAGTGGTAGGATCTTTGCCAAAAAAATAATTCAAATATGAATCATTTACCGAGCCATTGGTTGTAAAGTTTGCAGCTGTATTGGTAGTATTGCCATTGTGTAACAATTCAGATTTAACAGATATACTGGTTTTCAAGGAATCACTTCTGACGTGCTTTGGAGGCCTGATTTCATCGTCAACTTGATTAATATCGTCAATTCCATCACTAGAACTCTTCTCTTCTACTTCTTCGTCATCTTCCTTGATGCTTTCGCCAACAATGGTACCGTTAGTAGACATTTTGTGATCATTAACGTTATTTCCACTAATACCTAAAATTGGTGTTATGGATCTCTTCATTCTAATCTTAGACTCAAATTCCTTTTGTCTTTGACGTTCTTCAACTACAATACTCATGGCTTTAGCAGCACCAACAAAATTTGGATGGTTGGTATTAATGTACGCCTTATGAATTTCAATAAGAGATTCAACGTACTTAATTGTTGGACCTAATCTTTCTCTTAATAAATCTGAAACAACTTCAATGATTTTACTTTGTAATCTTGGAAATCTATTCAATTCGTTTCCAAATCCATTGTTATCAGGACCAGGTGAACAAATGTTGTGGACAATTTTCATCAATTCCTCATAGACTAATTCAACACATCTGTGCGAAGGGTCCTCCAATAAACCAATTTGTGGTTTGACTAACAAATCAAATGCCAATTCAGGAACAAACAAAGAAGGACGTGGACCAGTTGAATTGCGCACGGCTGTTCTAATATCATGAATGGTAAGATTATGCGTTGGATTGAGGGATGCCAATTGGGATCCAAAAATTTCATTATAAATAAAGTAAATTCTGGCACCTCCACAAAGTTCTTTAGTGGAAATATCGCCCATTGCAGTACCATCAATAGAGTTGACAAATCTATTAGCAAACTTGGTCATCAATGACAAAACCAAGGCAGCTCTACTCTCTCTTGAATCATTAAAAGAAGTTGGAAGTTCACCATAACTAGCTAATTCTTGTTCAGCTTGACCCATCAAAGTATTCAATTTAGCTTTAATATCTGGTAATCTCTCCCTAATGTGATTCATTAAAATTTTGTTCAAAGTTTGAGCCAAGTACTTCGTACCACATTTGTTAGACATCAGTTTGTAGGCTGGATGATTTCTGAAGAATTCTTCTTCAGAATATAAAGAGTCGTCTAATGATTTGTTTTCAGCAATATCTTGCTGAGATCTGTTAACAATTCCAATAAATCCCAATTTCAATGGATAAACGTTACCCTTTAAAATTTCCAGAGCGTTAGTACCTTGGTCCATAAGATCAAGCTTGGAAAGAATACCAACAGTTCTTTTACCCGAAGGATCTACTTGACGCGCTAATTTCAAAGATTCGGAGTTAACCAAATCAACATTAGCTGGGGAAACTGCTAAAATAATACAGTTAGGTTTGGAGATGTACTCAAAAATCAAGTTATGAGTTTGACGTTCAATATCAGTTGGTTGATCACCAACTGGATTCTTAGTCAAACCAGGCAAATCGACAAGTGTCAAGTTAAGCACTTTATCTGAAAACACCTTTAAATTGATAGGTAACCTACTGATTCCCTTGTTTTGACCTGCAATTCTTTCAGTTTCTCTAGCAATCTCATTACGAATATCTTTGAAATTGTAAAATCTTTTGTTTGGGAGATGAAGAAACTCACCCCATGAAGTGTGCTTCTGAGGTTTCCCACCGTTAGCGTGGCGTCTCAAATGATCTTCCAAATTGATTTCATCAGAGGAAGAAACAGAGTCAACAGAACCGTTCATAGGAGACGAGTAACTAGAAGCATTATCAGTAACATCTTCTGGTTCAACATGAATTAATTGTAAAATCAATGGTCTTCTGGTGACAATACCAGTACCTCTGGGTAAGAAATCTTTACCAACAATATTTTCCAACACTGATGATTTACCACAAGATTGAGAACCAACAACTGCCAAAACCGGAAGGTCCAAGTCAGCAAGCTGAGTTGTGGTCACAATATCTTGAAGCTTGTTAACAACCGGTATAAGATCTTGAAGTGAAGACATGATTGATATCTTTCCAGCTTGTGGGGATCAAAACCAAAGATTGAGTTTTTGAAGAGAGCAAAAAAGTAAAATAAATATAAAGATACCTAACCGCAAAGCACAAAGGTTGTTTTGTTAAAATAAAAAATAATTTATAGGTTTGAATGGAAGAAAAGCAGGCAAACCGGGAACAAAAAAAAAAAAGAATATAAATAATAGCAAGCATCAGTTTAAATAAAGAACTAATAGATAAAAAAAGTCATCAACAAGAATTACAATCTGTAGTTTATTTGAGTTGATAAAGTTCATTCTGACATTTAATGAATGGTCACAGTTCATAGATTTTCAGTGGCTAGTGGCAATTTTAACGGACCAATCATTTTGGTTTAGTCCCTGAAGAATGCAAATGAATAAAGCGAAAAAAAAAAATTTAATTAAAACCAATTGGGCGGAAGGGCAAAATTTATAACATCTTTTAGCAAAAGATATGTATCAAAATACCTGGTGGCAACAATAATAAGGGGAAGAAACGATAAATTTCTTTTGATAAACTTGTCATTAATATATCATTCGGAACTTTTTGTTTTTAATCAGCGTTAAAAAAAAACAGTTCTAATTATATAGATACTTTGTATATTCAATGTCAATTGAATTCGTACGCTTTCTGATACTTATCATTTAACTTGCATGGAAGCAACGCTCGAGAGAACCAAAAATACCAAACATATCAAAATTTGCATGGACGTCATTTGCATCTTATTATGCAAATATTGTGGTGATTATCATTGTAGTTTAATTAATCTTTACGGTTTACAATTTCATTTTTTTGAGTCATGTTAACAGTACTAGTACTTTGTTTGTTTTTAGAATGCAACGAGGAAGAAATAATGTAAAAGTGATCGAAGAAATCAAGGAGAACATACACAAGATAAAAAATTTAAAAAATTTGCATTCAAATTTTATTCTGTCACCTAGGCAATATTAACAAATCGTTGTTATCTCACGTTTAACCATATTATTGTTGAACATTCATGACTTATATGGATTTGAGACATTAAGTAGATTACCAGGTACAGTGAGCGAGCGTGATTGTAACTACGAAAGTGTACCATATTAGTTATGTACAGGTGTAAATACGGGTGGTCCAATTGCCTGTATGATCAACCAGTTTTAATCTACATTAAATCGACTCTCGTCCAGCTTTTGCTATTAAAAAACTTAATTTGACAGCCTCTGACTCTCATTATATATCTCTATGTAGATATATGGTTTTGAAACTCATCTCTGCAACTAATAAACACCTATCTTCCCCATGCCTATCACTTGCAATCAGTGCTTTGAAATTTGACAGAAGTGGAACTAGACTTTGTTCCGGTTCC